>JASANB010002004.1:0-46804 GCA_030248155.1 Sabatieria punctata | reverse complement strand
GGCCAATAGAGAAGGCTTTGACAACGGCCATTTTAGCGTGTAAACAGATAACGAAGCAATCGATTGAAATAAAAAAAGTTTGGGGTCTTGAAGAAAGTTTTTGAGAAAATCGCTTTTTTTCGCCACCGCCAATCATTTTTGCATGGACTTTAGTTCCTGACCAAATTCTAGTTTGTAGTTAGTGGTTAGTAGTGAATTTGTATTCCCAGGGGACTGTGCGAGAATGATGACATCTATCCCTTACTAGCAGAAGCTACTCCATTTGGAGTAGTACCCCACATAGAATCACGCTTTGTGTGCGGCTGTTTTTAGTATAAATGTGATTGGAAAATGAAAGTTCAAAAAAAGTGATTGGTCAGTCACGCTTTTTTGTCAGACAATGCACAGTGCTGCATACAACGCGTGATTGGCCAGTCACGTTTCTTTGAAAATTTCAGTGATTTTAATAACACATTTTGCGTGATTACCATTTTTTAGGCACGCATTGCATGTCCCTATGGCCAGGCACGCAAAAAAGTTTCTGCGCCTAAGAGCTATTTATGGGGAAGGGGTTTCGGGTACTAAAAACACTAAAAAATCATAAAAATCGCAATAAATCGCTAATTTCGGCTTAAATAAATACTGCTAAAATGCATTTATTTTTTACAGACGATTTTAGAAATTTTAGTGTTTGAAATTCTAAAAATTCGAAAAAATTTGCTTGAACAATTACTTACCAGGGGAGCAAAAAACCGTCCTTGGGCGTCCCCGATTGAAGGGCCTGGCTCTTTCGCGTGGGGCAGACCGCCCTCTGTTACATGTACTGTATGGTGGGTGACAATCTAGCCTTAGTCATTGGTTGATCTAATGTTTGTCATTTATGTATACACTTATAATTACAGCACAACTACTAAACTAAATTTGATGATCAATGAACTAAGTAAGATGTCAAGCAATGTTTGTAGTTTTTTGTGATCAATAGAAAATTTTCGCGCTTTTCGTATAATTTTCACTTAAACTGTTATAAACTACTGTAACTGTAAACAACTGTGCAGATTTCAAGATTTGAGACTACAAACTAAGGGACGAAAATATGTGTAGTTAGTGGTCAATTTGTAGTCAGCGGATTTAGTTTCTGGTTAGAGTTAATTTGTAGTCTAATTTTTGCCAAAAGTCAGGTACTTAGTAGTCTTTTTGTTTGCAGTTTGTAGTCACTACAAACCTAGGTCTAGCGGTGTGTAACAAAAGGATAGTCAACTGTTCCGTGACCTAACTGCTGCTGGCCGCCGAAATGCTCATTAAGGCGACCAATTTCGGTGACCTGCTTAAAGATTGGCGCTGGTTCGTTTGTGAGTTTCCGTGCTTGATGGAAAATAGTGTGTTTCCGTGGTTTGTATGCACTGTAAGTGTAAGTGCTGTTGAACCGTAGGCAAAGCAATTCTGTATCTAGTGAAACGAGTGAATGGGGTCGTTCGTTGAGAGAATAGTGTCAACGGTAAAAATATTGATCGCTCATACCTATGTTATACAGTATAAGCCCAATAGCAGCAATACCAAGCATTCCTCCAAGTTTCACAGCCAAGCCACGCTATTTGAATTACCCAAAAATCGTATGTTTTCCGTGGTTTGTACTGTAGACGACGGCCTTTCAGCCGCCTTTCTGATGAAGACCTTATGAGCGGAGCTGAGTCATACAAACCTTGAAAAGTTTAGAGTGGTTTTTGAAAACACATTTCATCAAACAGAACTTTACTACAATCCACCTATTTAATAAAACAAAAACATATTCATTACAACAGCATTGAAACGCTGAACTAGGTTTGTTGCGGCGTTTGCGAAGTATAAGTAACACATTAGCGGTTTCTAATCATTCCTGGGCTTGAAATAGAAAAGCCATCTATCTATAGCCTGTCTATGAACCAACACGTATGAAAATACATGTAAAGTTTACTCTGATCACACCGTCAACTAATACCAACCTTGGCCGGAGCAGTCTTCAGGTGATATGTTTCGAGGGCTGACTTCGCTTCCTCACCATCATAGTGAATAGGCTGTGGTAATGCTTCATTAGCTTCGACTGCTTGCTCCACAGCTGCGCTGGCTTTCTGAAATAAACAAATCACTCGCACGCGTAGTACAGCAGAAGCCGGAAAAACTTACTTTTGCACTTTGATTACTGAAAAACAAGGTGTCCAGAGAGGCAAGTTGTTTCTGTGTCTGCACTGCCAGTGCAGCCGAAGCCACGGGCCAGTAGCCCAGACTCTGCAGCCTGATCAGAACAGCCATAAACAGATGCCGCACTACCAGGGACTCGGTGTGTTCTACTCCATTCCACGGATTGCCTGCCAGATCCATCTGGCACACTTGACATTCATCTGGCATTCCCTCCTTTGGCCAGCCTCAAATTCACATTCGGTTCAGTCATTGATCGTCGTAATTTGTTCTACAGGTGTCCCAAAAAAATTGAATTTACTTCCAGCTTTAGTTTTGTAAGTTCAGTGGTTTATTTTTTGGTCGGCGACCAACCAATCGATCGGCCAAGGCGCGTTCTTTCAAGTGAGCCCGAAATCTAAAAGATCCGTCTGCTCAAACTAAAGCTGGAAGTAGCATATTATGGTATATATGTATATTCCAGGTTTTTTGGTATATATTCGACGGTATATATTTCAGGTTTATTGACAAAAGGTTCTGCCTATATGGGCACAGGTGCAATAAAAATCGTTCAGCTCAGCCAGCAGAAGATACTATTGCAATATTCTATTGTACCTTTGTGTTGTACAACCGGCCAGTGTTGCTCGATGGTCTCCGAAACGGTTTGGTCAGTCATATCCTTGACTGCATTTAGCAGGAAAAGCTTGTTCTCAGGCGCCAAGAAGATGCAAAAATGAGCTGAGGAGCTACGCTTGTCATCCTGCTGCTTTCGCATCACAAACACCGTGCTCTCAGATAATTCTTGGCCGCACTGAATGCTGCAGTAGACCAGCCAATCGTGCCTGGACAGCAAGTTAAATAAGCCACAAAGCAGAGAGCGGCTTTCGATTTGGCTTTTGGCAGACTGCCACGCACCTCCACCTAGGCGAGCTTCAGCGAACTGCTCCTGGAAGAAAATACGAAAGTCAACGGTATATTTCCATACCTTGCCTTACATTTTCAGAGTATTTGAATCGCTCTATTCCGTGTGGCCATTTTTTAGCAATGTGAGTTTTGATAATGTCGGAGAGCTTGGTGGAACACTCAATCAACCTGACTTTGCAGTCGCCGTGCAGTGAAAGCAACATAAACTCGTCATCATCATCGCCATGAACTAGTCCGTTGTCCTGAAAACAGGAAACTGTCAAAAGTACGCCTCGCCTCGCCTCGCCTCGCCTCGCCTCGCCTCGCCTCGCCTCGCCTCGCCTCGCCTCGCCTCGCCTCGCCTCGCCTCGCCTCGCCTCGCCTCGCCTCGCCTCGCCTCGCCTCGCCTCGCCTCGCCTCACCTCACCTCACCTCACCTCACCTCACCTCACCTCACCTCACCTCACCTCACCTCACCTCACCTCACCTCACCTCACCTCACCTCACCTCACCTCACCTCACCTCACCTCACCTCACCTCAGCTGTGACCTGGCCTTTGACTTTGTCTTCAACTTGATCTGTGACCTAACAACATGTGACCAGATTTGTGACCTGTCAACCTGTGACCTAACTCATGACCCGGCCTGTGACCTGACCCATGACCCAACCCTACCTGACCGGACGCAACCCGACCATATCATACTTGTTGAAAGAAGATAGTGTCTGCGTGCTTTGGAGAGCTGAATGAAGCCACATATCGAAATCCATTGGTGTGAAGACCGCGAATCACAGCCAAGAGGACTCGACGGCCCTGCACACTCTGAAAACTTCCCTTTAACCTTGAGTGTAACCGTTTTAACACAAAGTTCAGTGATGATGAACAAATCAGTTCCTAAGTTGAGAGAACTCTCCAGTTCAAGCTCAATGGGTTTGGATGTGATCTGTATTACCTCATCAGCATTTACCTCAGACCGATCGGATGGTTTCCATGGCATTCCTTCTAAGGTAAGTTCGAAAAAATCGTTGGTAATTTTCTCCTCCTTTACCCATTTTGAAACAGACGCTTTGAAAACAGCCCTCAGAGCCTCCGGACCATTGACAAGGTGAAGTTTGCGAGCTCCATGCAGTGTCACTGCCACTGTATGTACGTTAAGTCCATCCAGCTAAATACATAGAACAACATTTATTACGTTTAAGTTATGTTTGGATTGCTATAGCATGTAAATTAAACACAGTAAAATTATTCTATGCACATAGTACATAGTTGTTGTTGTAACCTTTTGTGCGTTCGGACTAGGAGTAGCCAACTGCTATGGAGCAGGAAGAGACAGAAGGTCCGGCAGCCTCCTTAACAACAACCCTCCCCATTGCTGTCCGTGTGTGCAAAACAGCTAAGGTTTGGTCCCCATTTATCTACTTGCCATTGCTGACTTTCGACTGCCTGGGTTGGGCTTTGTGTCGACTGCTTCCTGTCGCCTCGATATGTTTCAAACCAACAAGCACACCGCTTCCACAGGTGTCGAGGCCGCCGTGACACACGAGATAGCGTAAACTACCCATGGCCAAGACGCGACCAATAGTGACATAGTGGTGTGAGTTGATACTGGTCATTGTGTATTAGGGAGTTTTTCAGTTATTCAGTCTTGAGATTGCCTAATGTGGTTTTTCGGCCGAATACAAAGTACAAATTTGAACTTTAACAAATCAAAGTCTTCCAGCCAGATTCGATAAATGATTAATATTGCTTTTGCTGTACTATAACTCTTTGAGTATCATGTTGACCACCGGTGGTCAACTAAGGACAATGTCCGTTCACGCCCAGTCTGTCCGCCCGGACAACCAAATTGTCCCTCTGGACAGGACAATAGACACTACCACTGTCCAGGCGGACAGGACAACTTACCCAATCCGGACAAGCCTGGACAAGCCCGGACAACGCTGGACAAGTAGGTAAAAAGACGGACAAGCCTGGACAAGTTGGTACAAAGACGGACAAGTCCGGACAAGCCTGGACAACTTGGTACAAAGACGGACAAGTCCGGACAAGCCTGGAGAAGATGGTACAAAGACGGAGAAGTCCGGACAAGTTGGTCTTGGTACAAAGACAGACAAGGCTGGACAAGTTGGTACAAAGACGGACAAGCCGTCTGACTGACCGCTAGAATGGTTCTTTCGCTAGAATGGTCTAATGCACTGCCGAGCTAGCGGCAGAAAATCTAAGGTATCACGTCTTTTCCTCGCGGACAGTTCCTCGCGCGACAGTTCCTCGCCGACTTTTCCTCGCGCGACTTTTCCTAGCTGCGACTTTTCCTCGCGCGACTATTCCTCGCGCGACTTTTGCTCATTGAAATAAAAACGTTTCATCTGTTTTGTACAGTACGCTATAACAACGTTCCAGCTGCTATCTACAGCCGAAAAACCATATATGTACATTATACGCCGTACCCAGGATTTTGCAAAGACAAAGGTGGATGTAAAATTTTGAAGTTGCCTGGTTGCACTGCCCAACAAGGGCGAAAAAATTTTGCAAAAATAGCTTTCAAAAACGTGTTTAAAAAGCATTGTGAGCTTAAAATTGACAGAATTTACAAGTAATAGTAGTTTAAAGTGGCCTGGTTGGGCTTCTGTCCACCAGGGCTAGAAATTTTTGAGAATTTAGCCTTCGAAAACGCATTTAAAAGGTTAAAGGTCTGAGCATAAAATAGACAGTTTTAGTACATAACTTAATACATTTCTCTTATTTTTGTCTAATTTTTCCTCCCTACCTCCGACGCAAAATGGGTTGTATGCACCCTACACGCCTGGGTACGTCACATGCAACACACAGGGAAAAGTTTCGAGCGATCCCTCTAAGATAGTCATGCAGGGGGCTGTTGCGATAATCGGAGACAATCAGAATTAAACGCTTGTTGACAGCGAACACGAAGTTTGGGAGGGACATGACCAGCAGACAGCTCGAAATCTCTCATGATAAAGGTAGGAGACAGCCCGGGTTGATGCTGCTGGTAGATGTGTTCCGTTTTGCTGGACACATGGCAGTGAACAAGAGGGTGCATGGCGCCCAAGTATGATAGGAAAGTGCCTGAATTTAGACAATTGACACAAGCTCAAACCCTAAGATTTTTAGCTTAGTTTTGAAGAAATCGATTTTAGCGAGTTTTCTGCTTGTGGTCTGACATACCACTATTCAGTTCTGCAAAAATTTGGATAGATTTTTACCTATTTTTAAGGTTTTTGGACGATTTGCTGGAGACCGACCCAAATTAGGTCCACCTACTATATTATCAAACTTCTCTCTACTGCACTTAGTTTTTCGGCATCTCTACGCGCGATCAGAAAACAGAGAAATAAAACAAGACTTTGAGCACTGTCAGGTGTTCATTGCTGTCAAAGATGATTTAGAACCGGCTAACCGATTGTCGCCGACCGGCCAACTGACTTGTGTGTCAGTGGATCTTTCCGCCAAAAACAAAATTGATGCACAAAATGGAAAAATGGGCAAAAACAAGGCATTAGTTTGGTTGATTTTGCAATTTAACCATGCAGTACACCTAGAAAACAAAATTAGACTGTTTGTTTTAAGACGTCGAGCCCTGTGATGCGCAGCTTGGCTGAAACAACGATAAACAGTTTGTTTTCGGCGCTCACAGCCCCAACGCGCACAAACGCCGAAAACAATCAGCTTACCGATCTCAAACTGCTCATCAATGCAGGTTACGGTATCTGGAGTGGCGTAGCTGATTTTTCATACACCACCCGTTACCCCCAGCCGGAAAACTGCTGGTGTTAATCTTGCTTTCCTGAGCTTTTTAAACCTCAGCCGAAGCCTGAACCTAAGCCTAAGCCTAAGCTTGAACTTAAAGGCGTATTCATACTCGTGTAGAAAAAGATCGTAGGTACTGGACCGTTATGATTACAGTGTGAACTGATATTGGGGCGTTTTCCAGGTATTGGGTTTTGGGGTTTTTGCCCCAATACCCAATACTAATTTAGACAGGTAAGAATCGAAAAAACCGATCGATGTAAACCTGAAAAATTGACCTAACACAGATCGATGCTTAGGGTTCGGGAAAGCTATTTTTAGCGTTAATCAACTAAAGGTTACTAGACTTTCCTAAAGTGTCCCCTTTTCTAACTACTAAACCAGTAATTAAATTCTCTGTGCTTATCTAAAAAATGGTGACATATAAAATAAACACTTTTAGTACATAACTCATTAGTTTCTCTTATTTTTGACAGAGTTTTTCTTCCTAACTCCGCCGCAAAGGGGGTGTACCCACCCTACACACCCTGGATACGCGACTGGATTATGTTATAATTATCACCTACTGTACATCATTTCAGTACACACATTTGCATACAGACAGTGGCTAATATTATTCTTTTATTATATAATTAGAAATTGCGTAACTTCGCTACTAAAATAGTGAAAGCATTGACCAGAAAACAACGATGTATTCAGCCGGTATCATACACCATTCACTTGGGGACTGTCGTAATTGCGAATTGGTTTTCATGCTCCTATTCTTTAGTACGTATGTACGGACGTATGTACGTAGTTCAATCTTCAAATTTCAGGGATCAAGGTCGTTTGTGAATTTTGAAGGAACCGAGTGAGTCTGAATGTCTTTTTAAGCTCGGGACGTACATTCTTTCCTTCCTCAACCAACGGGTCCTGCGGTTCTATTCTGCTGAGATTATTCCAGTTGCGTTAAAACTGGTAATGAAGGGCGGCGGTGCTCGCTATCATCAACGCTCACAATCATGATTCAACGGTACCTACCTGCAATTGCTATTGGTACAATGTTGACATAGTCTATAATATTTCTCTCTTTAGTGCTACGTACACGGCAGCAGAAAATTATGCCACAACAGACGGGTTAAGCAAGCAAGCACAGCAGCTCCTTAAAGGCGTGATTTCCTCAAAGCAATTGTCTCAACAATTTAGGCTTCCGTGCTTCCGTTTTCCTTCTAACAGAGTCGCGTTAGATTTAGCCAAAAAGCGGGAAATAAAGTACAGTCAAACCTCGCAAATGGAACCCTCGTAAAATGGAACAACTCGCTAAATGGAACAACGAAGAAGTCAGTCATTCATTACAGCTGCTTTACGACTTTATAATTTTTTGATAGCAAAATTCGGAGTTTAAATAGGAGCTGTCTTGTTGCAACTGTTATGTAGATAGATGCCTATGAGGCTTGTACACCCTATTCCACACTTCCTCTTAAGCTTGACAATGTACGTTACTAAATTCAAAGTTAGCACTCAGAACAGAAACTGTATTCTTGTGCCTTTCAGTAGCTGCATTCATTCAGCACATAGTCGAGTTGGTTGTTGCCCTTTTTCAGCTGAACCTCGATAAATGGAACAACTCGCTAAAGCAAGATAAATGGTTGGACGGTCCGATGTTCCATTCACGAGGTTTAATAACTGTACGTAATCAAAAATCTATTCACCACATGAAACGCAACAACCGGAACAAAAGAACAATGGGCCAGTCAAACCGAACTGGCAGTTTGTGTATGCTGCGAAGCCGATAACAAAACAAAAGGGCTAAGACAAAACTGCAGACAGACAGAAGGTATAAAAGCTTTATTACACATAAGCGAAAATCCTATAGTTGGTAGAAAAATCATCACGGATTGCTAACGAAGCAAAAGAAGGCAAATAAACCGACTCCATAAACTCCAACAGCAAAACAAAAAAGCAAGGAAAATAGACAAGCGAGAGAAATGGTCTAACGGTTGTTACACAATGCACTCACTCACTCTAATACTTACTGACTATTACCACACTGCTGGGCGGTCGGTAGAGACCTGCATTTGTCGGCCCGGGCCGGGTCGAGTGAAGGTTAGAGCCGGGCCGGGCCTGAGATTTGGAAGTCCCGGGCCGGGCCGGGCCTACCATTGTTGGCGACTTTACTAAAAATATTCGTCCGTACATGCTAGAAGTTGTATGCACTACACCCCCTCAAAGTTGGGTCGGCAGCAATTTTCAGGCTCATTTTCAGGACTCATCTAAAAATTTAAAAATCCGGGCCGGGCCGGGCCGCCAAAAAGTCGGCCCGTGCAGGTCTCTAGCGGTCGGTCACTAGTAAAAGCAAGGTCAACAAACACAAATTTCACCTTACATAGAAGTGCAGCACAGCACAGCAACAGAACACCGACAGCAATTAAGTAGGAACCCTGACCAGATGTAGGGCATCAGGTATTTTCTGAAGTACGATATCGACTGATCACAAAACTGTACCGGGCATGCACAAGTCTTGTTTGTATCCCAGAGTTCGTATAACGGTTTTCGTAAGGCAGCCAAAACCGTTCTTCTTGGGCAATTGCGACATCTTCAGGCGACAAGTTTTCCGCACTTGGAAAATAACCCTGAAGTAGAATCAATGTTTATAGAAAGAAAGATGAAAAAGTTAGGCACGTGCTAGAGATTAGCATTGTGGCTGCGATAGTTTGGATCTTATAAACCAGATTAAAAACCAGTCCCTCTGGTCGGTCAGAACAAAATAAGTTTACTGTAGGAATACATGCTACCCTTCCTTCCCTTATATCGTATCAATTATATTATAAATTTTATAGCTTACAAAAAAGGGCAGGTCCGCTTCTTATACAGTCAGACACTTAACGCCGTTATGGTACCGGCGCCATAGAACACCCACGCTCGGGGGTGGTACGATATGGTACCACCACAGTCGCCGAACGTGGGCTACCATGGTGCCGGTACCATATATGGTATCACTACCCTAGGTAGAGTTGTAAAAAAATTTTTTAAAGCCAAAAAAAGCTTTTTTTATGAAAATTTTTAATTTCGAAATTTTTTTCAAAATTTTTTTCCTAGCATGAAATATAGCTTGTATGAGATGCAAGGATGCATCAGAAGCAACTTTAAATACAAAAAGCTGATACTTTGGTTCAAACATAGTGTTACAGCCTGAGAGTCGACATTCTACCTTCAGCATTGCTCACAGAGTGGCTGCTGCCCTTCAAAACCTATTTTTAGGCTTAGAATAGGCAAGAAATTGATAGAACTGCACTGCTAATGTATATCTGAGGCTAAATTCAGCGATTTTCCCCCAAAATTTCCAAACTGTGAATAAAATAAAAAATTTTCCAAAATGGCCTTCAAAAAAGAGCCTAACAACACTAACCCTCCTAGGTACCGGCACCATATGGTGTCGGTACCATACATACATGCAGTTGGGGGAAAGGGGGATTCCCACAGTCCCGATTTTACGGGAAAATCCCCCAGCCGGATTCGAAGTGGTTTGAAACCCTTTTTATTTTTTTTAAATATTTTACAATTTCAGACCGTAAAATTGCTAAAATCGCCTGTAAAACAGACGATTTTAGCTGTATTTGATCCTTAATTAGCGATTATTTTTGACTTTTAGCCCAAAACTGTAATTTTTGCGGTTTTAAGCGATTTTAGTACCCAACCCCTCCTTCAGAATTTCGGTTCCAGACCCCCAACCCTTCTACCCGTTCGGCGGATGACCTATAACATGTATGAAACCGATACCATACAAGGTATGGTATGGACAGTTGAAGCAGTGACTGTATGGGAACGCTCTTTTGCACAGTATACAGTGTTGTTCCCAGTAAAATTACTGAGTAAAAGTTACTCGGTACTTAGTTATTTTGAATTAAAGTAAGTGCTTTTACCTACCGGTAAAAATTTTTCTTAATTTTACTTACTGAATACCGAGTTTCAATTTTGAATTACTCAATTAGAAAAAAAATTCGGTAAACTCGGTACTCGGTAAATTACTGAGTTGTTTACTGAGTAAAAGCTTCTGCAATAGGTAGTTCGCCGCATCTGTGCAGAAAAATATACGGTTTTTCTTTCATTTATCGAACTGCTAATGACGAAAAGACACAATTTTTGCCAATTTTTAGCAAATTTTCACTGCTTGTTGTATAACTTAAGCTTTGTTTGTGCGGTAGAACTGCTATAATCAGACGCAAAGACTATAGAAGTAGGTAGGAACTATTAGCAATATTTTGATTGACGTTTTTTGCATCAGTCTGAACTAAAGCCAGATCCTCTAGTCACTATGCATATTTTAAGGCTTTCAATCCATCTAATTAGAAACATAAATAATGTGAAATGGCACTAAACAAAACATTAAAATTCTGAAATGTCGAAAAATCGAGCTACATTATCTTAAACTAATCAATCAGCACTGAAAAAGGATTCTAGTAGCTAAAAGCTATATCAGGTAAACATTTTCAGATAAACGGTAACATATTTCTGAATTTTGAAGGTTTTACCGAGTTTACTGAATTGTTTACTGAGTAGTTACCGGGTTTTCTTTGAAAAACCCAGTACTTACTCGTACTTATCGAATTTCAAAAAATCTGGATTTACTTACTGAATACTTACCGAGTTTTAGAAATTTGAGCTAGGCACAACACTGACAGTATACAGTAGTATGCGAGGGCCAGTAATTTCTGACATTTGCAAGAGTGGCTGACTGACCAACAGCCCCAATTACTGTACATCACAGGGGCGGCCAACAGCAGTCCAGTAACAAAGAAACAGACGGTGCGCCATTTGTCACCCGGTTTCTGCTGTTGTCAGATTTATATGAGATAGTCGATTTCACGAGTTCTGATCATACATGTAACAGATCATCCACCAAATGGGGACGGGGTGGGGGTCTGGCGCCGCCTTGGGCAGTTACATGTTACGTGCACGGTTCTGGTGTTATACAGAAAATTGTACCTCTGAACTCCAAGCAGTCAGCGATCGGAATTCCTTCTTTGTCGCAAACCACGTACTCTGGTCCAATCTGGTCTTGAATTTTGGCATTGATGGCTGCCACGTTTGCCTCTTGTCTCGACACCTGGATAGAGTAGCGCTGAATGGCCGGCTGTTTCGGTTTCCCTCGGTGGTCTCGACAGACCTTTTTGATGGTGAGGAAGCGGGTGCTTTGAGGCTCCGAGCCGTCGTTGTCACGCACTTTAGTGAGCGGCAATCCCATACTAACATCTTTAAGTAAATCAACCAGCAATCTGAAGTCCTCTGGCAACATCCGGAAATTCTCAAAGAAACGGTCTGAATCCATAGACTGCAGATCTTGCGCAAGCTTGTGATAATCTCCGGTAGTTTGCCGACGCTCATTGACCGGCCGAACATAGAATCGACTGCGAGGAATGTTCTGACTTTGGTAGGCCGCAACACACAATAAAATCATTTTTCAACGTTGTTTTCTCCGAAGAAGCAATCCAGCTAGCTTGCCTCTTCTCATAGACATTGTTCAAGAAGAGAAGAGAAGGTTAGTTTAATATATTTTTATTTTTCCGTTTATTGTTTGAGAATGCCATCGCGTGTTTTCCTCTCGGGCCGTGGCGGTTTACGAAGTCTTTTCGTCGCTAAAATTATCTACACGGAGCGACAGTTTTTCTACAAAAAAGTCGCCTGGCGATCTTTTTCTACACGAGTATGAATACGCCTTTAAGTTCAAGCTTAGGCTTAGGCTTAGGTTCAGGCTTCGGCTGAGGTTTAAAAAGCTCAGGAAAGCAAGATTAACACCAGCAGTTTTCCGGCTGGGGGTAACGGGTGGTGTATGAAAATCAGCTACGCCACTCCAGATACCGTAACCTGCATTGATGAGCAAGTTTGAGCTCGGTAAGCTGATTGTTTTCGGCGTTTGTGCGCGTTGGGGCTGTGAGCGCCGAAAACAAACTGTTTATCGTTGTTTCAGCCAAGCTGCGCATCACAGGGCTCGCACGTCTTAAAACAAACAGTCTAATTTTGTTTTCTAGGTGTACTGCACGGTTAAATTGCAAAATCAACCAAACTAATGCCTTGTTTTTGCCCATTTTTCCATTTTGTGCATCAATTTTGTTTTTGGCGGAAAGATCCACTGACAGATATCGACATCGATCGATATTGAAGTGAAAATATCGATATCGATATTGATATCGAATATCGTCGAATTTTGATATCGTCGGAACATGTACATATATGGTATGAAATCTGAACAGAGTGGTAACATACTGTATATGGTACCGGTACCTGTACCAACGCGAAGGTAGGGGTACCATATATGGTACCACTACCCTCGGGGCTGTGCAAAAATGACGTTATCGGTAAGGGGGGAGGGGGGTTTGCCAAATGATGACAACTGATGACAAGGGGAAGTGGGGGTTCGGGCAATGATAACGTCAGTTTTGTCTCATAGGGGAATTTTGAAAAATTGGCCTTCAAAAACCGGTCACCAGCTTTCGGTGGCCTGGGTGAAGCTTTGCGCCGATGACCAACTCTTTGCGGCTTCGGTGCAACGGCAGATCCAGTCGGTTCCCATTTCGCCTACTCGCTGTCACCAGCTTTCGGTGGCCTGGGTGGAGCTTTGCGCTGACGACCAACTCTTTGCGGAAAGAGAACTTGCCGCGCCGAGAGGAAGAGCGCACGACGTCGCGCACAGTGGCTATGCCGCCTAAACCACTACACCAACTGTGCCGGCGTTTGTTACGTCATTAGAAATGTTTCTTTTGTACGTACTGTACTGTACGTAGTTCTCGCCCAAGTGATTTTGCAAGTTTTTCGGCGATTTTAGCTCTGCTGAAACGGGCCAGGCCGTCCGGCGCAAAATGGCATTAGGCCGGACTCGAAATTTGATATTCCAGGCCAGGCCGTGAAAAGAAGCACCATGCACAGAGCTCTATTTAGACACCTTTAATAAAGAATTTTTTCTTTTCTCATATTTTTGACAGGTTTTTTCTTACTACCTCCACCAGAAAAGGTGTACCTACCACACTGACTATACCTTACTTGAATACCTTACCGTTTTCACTACATGTAGTTCATAATAACTGCGTCGATGGCTTTTTCACTGAACTGTGATAAATTAGTAGATTTTCGAATTTTTTGTTAGATTCAAAATAACAAAAAATCTTCTAAAACAAACTGTTTCTAGATACGGGAAAATCTAAAAGAATTTAAAAGAATTTAAAAGAATAACTAGAAGAATCTAAGAACTATTGTCCCAAAATTTGCTCATGTTAATGCAGGAATTTTTGCAAATTCGGTGGGGTTGGAAAAAAGTGACGTCATCTTTTCGCTTTTAGAGGGGTTTGGAAAATGACGACAACCGATGACAAGGGGGAGGGGGTTCGAAAAATGGCCAAAAATCGATTACGTCATTCTTGTACGACCCCTAAAGCAAGCAAACCGTTACAAAAGAAAAGCAAACGTTAAAGAAACGTTGTCGGATCTAGAGCGCATTGCCGGATCAGTTGGAAGGCGTGCTGTCCTGCTACCGGTGGAGAACGGAGACTGTTGAGAGCAGTTAGCATCTGGCGTCGTCGATAGCATAACATAGAGAGATGTGAGAAACATATACACACAGAACAAGTGACAATAATGGTGACATAGTGTTCTGCCAAAACGATTGTTACTTTTTGGAACACTCGGTACGTATTCGCAAACTAAAAATTTTAAAATAAATTACTTGTGCTTTCTTCTTTCGCTTTGCCAAGTACGCCTGCATCAGCCACATCTCTTTTGGACCGAATTTCGCCAGGTTCGTATTGATAGATTATTTGTTTGATTTCTTCTTGCTCCCAAGGAACGCCGAATCCAGTTTTCGGACGACCACGGCCACAACGTTCCATATATTATACGAGTGTAGAACGAATGAAAGAACGGAAATTTTTGCTGTTTCGAGCTTTTTTACTGTCTCTGGCGATCGGTAAATAAATCTACAGGGCGGGTAAATTTTGTACGATTTCTGGTAAATTAATCTGCCCGGTAAATATTGACCCGGAGATACACAGGCCACCCCGCTGGGCACTCACCCCGCACTTGGGACTATTTATACCCTTAATATCCGCACCGCATGGCGCGTTTTACGGAAAAATTTTTGGCCGTAGAATTTCCGCTCTTTTTCTTCCGCTGTGGTTTTAAATTACGAAATTTTTCTCTTCACATTTCTGTCGTTTTGTTGTCAGCTGCTTCTCTCCCGGAAGTCTTTTAATTTTCTCTTCTTTAAGGTTAAGCGCGCGAGATGACGTCCAAAGGTGATGAAGCGAAAGAATTTAGTTGTGAAATCTGTGGTCGGTGTTACGTTCACAAGAATGGGCTTTCGAAGCACAGAGCGAAGCAACATCCCGAAGAACACCGGCAAATGAAATTGACTAAAACCGCAGCTGCTGGAAGGTATTTCTGTCGGTCTCAGTGAGTGATTCTCTAAACATTCCGATTCTACCTATTTTCATGGTATCTGCTGTATGTATCGTTATTCTTATCCGATGTCGTTTATGTTGTTGGTCCGGTGCGATCTATTCTGTGCATTCCTAGGTGTTTCTTTCTTGCCTTGCAAAGGTGGAAAAGTAGTGATATGTGCGTATTTCTGTCGGTCTCAGTGAGTGATTCTCTAAACATTCCGATTCTACCTATTTTCATGGTATCTGCTGTATGTATCGTTATTCTTATCCGATGTCGTTTATGTTGTTGGTCCGGTGCGATCTATTCTGTGCATTCCTAGGTGTTTCTTTCTTGCCTTGCAAAGGTGGAAAAGTAGTGATATGTGCGTATTTCTGTCGGTCTCAGTGAGTGATTCTCTAAACATTCCGATTCTACCTATTTTCATGGTATCTGCTGTATGTATCGTTATTCTTATCCGATGTCGTTTATGTTGTTGGTCCGGTGCGATCTATTCTGTGCATTCCTAGGTGTTTCTTTCTTGCCTTGCAAAGGTGGAAAAGTAGTGATATGTGCGTATTTCTGTCGGTCTCAGTGAGTGATTCTCTAAACATTCCGATTCTACCTATTTTCATGGTATCTGCTGTATGTATCGTTATTCTTATCCGATGTCGTTTATGTTGTTGGTCCGGTGCGATCTATTCTGTGCATTCCTAGGTGTTTCTTTCTTGCCTTGCAAAGGTGGAAAAGTAGTGATATGTGCGTATTTCTGTCGGTCTCAGTGAGTGATTCACTAAACATTCCGGTTCTACCTATTTTCATGGTATCTGCTGTATGTATTGTTATTCTTATCTGATATCGCGACTTTCTTGACCATGCATAATGATAAAAACATTTCTGGTAGGTGACTTTGTCAGTTGTGCTCGCCCATACATGGGGGTCTGCTCCCCCGAGACGATTTTTCCGACCCCCTCCGATTTTTCTGGCAAGTAATTTTTTAGCAAATTTTTCCTATCTTTTGCATTTCGCAGTGCGCACTTTTTAGCAGTATTTCAGCCCAAATTAGCGATTTTTAACGATTTTTAGCCGAAAAATAGCGATTTTTGAGCGTTTCTTAACCCCATCCCCCTTCCAAAATTTGGGCTCAGACCCCCGGCCGGCGCCAAACCCCCAACCCCCTTCCCCATTCGGCGGATGAACTGTTACATGAATGGTCGTGCTGATTATCAACCAACATTTATTTCAAGTCTCATAGTCACCTTGCGTATTGCAGAGTCTTATACAGGAAACTTTTTTCAGGAGATATTTTTGTGACCGATCCCAAAGCGTTCAACTGAAATCTAATTTGAAATGTAAATTTTATGCGTTTGGCACAAGTCAACATGTGCATGGATCCAATTTTTCGGCACTGCGTGATGCTGAATATCCCTGACCGGGGCTCAAAATTGAAGCTTGCCCGGTCAGCATTACTCTCTAGGTTCGGCCTATTTCACATGAAAATTGTCTTAATTTTTATAAAACTTTTATAGCATTTAACTTGGCCTTGTCAGTTTCGAAATGAAGTCGAAATTTGGGCCCGCCTTCCACTGAATTAACTTTAGCACTTGTTTCCGCAAAAATTTCACTATATGATTGTGAATGATATACAAAAGCAAAAAGTTATGGCTAAAGAGGTAAATAGTTTCTTTCGTCGTCGTTTTCCCATTCCAAGCCAGATGTGGAGCGTGAATTACATTTTTGTCAACGCTCCACGCGGTGTGGGCTGTGTATCTCCGGATCAATATTTACCCAATATTTACCCGGAGAGATTAATTTACCAGAAATCAAACAAAATTTACCCGGCCCCGTTAGATTTATTTACCGGTCGCTAGAGGCCTCAGCAAACAGTAAAAATGTCGGAACAGCAAAAATTCCGGTAATAACGAATCGGCATAAAGCGCAAATTTACGGTACCAGCGCTAATGCGTGGTAAAGTTTACATCAACTTCAACTTTATTCTCTCAACCCACACCAACAGCATGGTTCAAACGAGGGGTTGGAGACTCAAATGAAGCACAGATGTACAATACAAAACAGTAAAAAAAACCACTGCACTGTTACCAACTGAGACTCCTGCAAATGTTGAAAAACATCAGACTTACAACAGGATTTGTAACCAGCAAAGTTTTTGAGCACAACATCGCTTGGCATGGTGTTTCATATAGAAATAGCATTGTATAAGTTACATGTGCGTTCAGTACCCCCATTTACATTGAAGAAAGGCCTTTTCCACTCGCCGAGCCGACCACCCAGCCTATGTTTTAGCTTTAGGCCTAGGTATAATATTAGCTTTTCTTTAAAATTAAAAATGCCTATTTCGCGGGTGGAGGAGTGTACCGGGTATCATTTATATTAAAGGTTGACCGGTAAATAGGGACGTTCTTGACCGGTAAATAAAGAATACAATAACGCCTAGACGGTCTTTCTTTGTAATACATAGTATGTTCCTGAATAAAATGCGGTTTCGCACTAATTTAGACCCTAAATAGAGTTACGCCACGGTTTCGAAAGCGTTTGAGTTGAATTGATACTTGGTTGGAAATGTCTTTGTCACAGGTAGATTAAACAGTGCTATTGGGTCTTTGCTTAGTAAAATCTTTTTCCTTATAGAGTTGTTCACGGCTCGTGGCGGCGGATACAAGCATACAAGCAAAGCAAGCAGCAAGAGTTACCGTTGTGAAACCAACAAAGAACGCGTTTGCACATTAATAAAAGTTGTTGTGCTCTTATAAGTTAATCCGAATCTTCGGTTTTCTACGTCAGGTCATGTGCTTAAAAAAGACTCTGTTTCACTTCACAGCATTGCAGAAGCCGAAACAGTCTAAAATTGCATTTGGACCACTTTGGTACATACCGCCTAAACAATGGGCCACTTTGATCTGGAGATACCAACGACGCACCGCTCCACGCAGCATGGATATTTAGGGTATCTCTGCAAAGTATCCCCTATCACAATAGTGGATATATGAATAAAGGTGTAGTTATTGGAGTCAGTATTATCCAAGATGTAAAGAACAGGATATCAACTTTTTAGCTCCAAAGCCCAACTAGCCAATAACTACACCCGCGCAAAGGCAATCGCCACGGCACTGCTGAATGCGTCTGAGTCGTGTGGATCTTGTGTTGCGCTTATGGCTTACTAACGCCAGTTGTTTTCTGTTCTATGGATCGATTCTAGGTCCATATGCCCCCCACCATGGAATAAGGTAGCATCCATGGGCACGTCTTTTTGGGTTCGGCCAGCCCCAGCAGGCCTTTCAGCAGAGGGATATCCGCCCGGCATCAAAATCCAGCCCGGCCCATTGGTTTTTGCTTTGTCTAACTAAAGTTTTGAAAATTTGGTTTGAATTCTCAAATTGAAAGCTAAAATTAAAGTTAAGTTTTCAAAAGTAGCATTTTAAAACAGAAAAACGAGTGTGTATTTCTATTTTGTGCTTAATTTTAATTACGCTCTAAAATTTCTGCTGTGCATGCCCCACACTGCCGGCCCGGCCCCCCGGCCCGCCTCTCAAAAATTGATCCCGGCCAGGCATGCCGAAAATCCTAAACGGGAAGAGCCGGCCTGGCTCTTGCTGGTGGGGGCGATGATCGCAGAGGGCCCAATCCAGGCCAATTTTGGGTGGGGGAAGACCTCTTTTAATCATACATGGGCCGGGGGTGTGGGGGTATACCCCTCCCCTCGCCGGCCAATACCACCCCCTCGGCCGGCCATACCCCCTCCCCCACCCCCGCCCCCAGATGGAGAAAATTTTCGCTTATTTAAGCCAAATAGGCGTTCTTGGCCTTTTTCCTGGACCCCCCAATGTCTCCATTCCCCCCTCCAGATTTTTCCTACCCATGTATGCTTTTAATGTATACTAACAAGAATAATTTAAAAAAAGAAAAAATTTTCTGAAAAATTCATCAGCCGGTCAGATTAGAAGTGAGCCAAATGTTGGTGATAACCTGAAATCTCAGAGAGGACCCAAGCGCTGCCCCTCAGAGTTTCCGCAATTTCCGCTCATATACTTCAGGCTCAGCTAGCCTGTACAAATGACAAGGTGCATCTTTATTTGGAGCTGTCCATAAACTACAACGTTTAGAGAGGGGCTGGGGTAGTCGGTTGAACGTCAGAAAAACGTTGCAGGTGTGGGGTTTGGTATCATCGAAAACGTCAACGTTTTTTTAGGTGCCTAAGAAGATTTTGTTGCAACTATATTACAAGGAAAACTCGACCCAGTTCATATTTCTAACTGCCAAAATGGTAGTTTACTGTCAAAAATTTAAAAATTTTCTTTTTCATAGCTTTTACTACTTACTAGCTTTTACTTTTTTTATACAATACTACATATATTTTACATTGTACATTTTCCATTCATGGAAACAGTATCAAGTTTAATTCAGACGGGTCACCGAAAAACTTTGGAGTTTTTAGGGCAGTCATGCTGAAAACGTAAAAAAAATGTTGGGAGGGGTGGGGATCCAAATTTTGAACTTTTGAACACCCGTTTATTATGCATGGCCCCTTTCAGGTCTAGAAAATCTATAAGCATAAACTGCACAAACTTCTATTTCTACTGTTTAATTATTCTCTACAACAAACAGCAACCACTGCCACAAACACCACAAAGTAAGTCATAAATACGGGTCAAAGATGATCATTAATCTCAACAAATCGGACGTAGCAATTTGGAACACCTAGAATCGCTCTATTTGTCTACTGCTGTCTCAGCTGACCAATTTTGTCATGCTACTACACTACGTTTATCAAGTTTCTGCTGTGCAACCTGAACACACTGCAACCCATCTGTTTGAGAGCGAAACTGTTTCTGCATTGCCTGCAGGTGCTTTGCCAAGAAAAATCTCATGGTTCTTGTTTGACGCATACATACAATCAAAGTCCGTCCAATGCCCAGAAGAAAATCCGTGCTTCAGTGGATTTTTCTGCTTACTGCAAAGTAACTTTGATCAGCTGGGGACAGATTGACATGCTCATACCCAAAACCTCACAAAACCAAAACAGCAGCTGAGCTGTGATGACAGTATACAAAAGGTTACTTAACCTGTCCTTTGAAACTTTGGGCACAAATTTTACGTATGTTTTGCTCTAATGTGCAATACTGACAATCTTTGAAATTGAACTTATGATTAGCTTTACAAAGCTGTTTTTCCATCAATCAACCAAAATCCAAAATCAGTACAAGTTAAGCATCAATTTGTCATTATTAATTAAGTATTCGGTATTGGGAGTGTGAGCTATTCACATATTAGATATTGAGATTTTCTGGTCTTAATGCTATAACCACTGGAATGTTGCATGCTTATTCTAACGTATGACGCCTGTGTAAAACTAAAAAGAACCGTTTGATGTGGCGTGACTACTGCTAGTCCAGCTCAGCTTTAGGGGTGGTCGGCACCCTTATCCTATAGCATTTTGACCTAGAATCGATCCATAGAACAGAAAACAACTGGCGTTAGTAAGCCATAAGCGCAACACAAGATCCACACGACTCAGACGCATTCAGCAGTGCCGTGGCGATTGCCTTTGCGCGGGTGTAGTTATTGGCTAGTTGGGCTTTGGAGCTAAAAAGTTGATATCCTGTTCTTTACATCTTGGATAATACTGACTCCAATAACTACACCTTTATTCATATATCCACTATTGTGATAGGGGATACTTTGCAGAGATGTTGTATTTGTGGGGCCGAGTGGGAGGTGATACAACAGGATTCCAAACAAGGGTTTATTGGGAACAATCGCCCAATAACAGTAACAACCAATAACAACGAAGAAGCAGGGATAGGGAGTGACTCACGGTCACGGGGTATGAGCCACTGGGGGAGACAGTAGAGAGAGGGTAGCACACAAGAGTAAGAAGCTCATAGAAGCGCATAGAAGCTCAGGGAAGCTCATCCAGAACACTGCAGAGCGGGCTGCTTATATACGGCCATAGAACGTTCCAGAAAGTTCTAGTCCGGGTAAGAGATAAGAGAGAGGGACCGACCTTTTCCAGAACATTCTGTACATAGATAAAAGGCACGTACACAGAGACTATTAGCACATCGCTACCTATAAGTCTAACAGTAATATGTAGTTAACAGAGTGTAACTACAACACCTCCCCACCAGCCTAAGGTTACACCGAGAGGCGATTATACTACTTATGACTGGTATCAATCTTCTGGGAGTGCTTCTGTTTCAGCCGCTCTGATCGTCGTGGCTTGTCAGGTCCGTATTCATCGCCGGTTGGAGCACGCCAATTCTTCCGAGTCTTGGGCTTTGACTGGGAACTTTGAGCTTCACCCGAGTTGACAGTTGTCTCCGGAACTGCTCGGGTTGGTGCCTCACCAGGATCGTCATCCTCTTCGACTCCATTGCGTGGACGAAGTTGTTCAATGTGTCGGCGCCAAGTTGGGCCTCTTGGGAACACACGAACGTTGACTGATCGAGTTCCAAACACTTTAGTGACCATGGCTGGAACCCATCGCGGATCCTTGTTGCGGCGAGGGCCATAGTAGAGAGCGTAGCATGGCGTTCCAACAGGGAAACGGAAGGTGAGCTTGGCTACCACTGGGCGCACCACCTCTTGACTTTGAGACTTCATGGCTTGTCTGGATTCCTTTCCTTGAGCCATGTGTGCAGGAGAGGGCAGAAGAGTGTCGATTTTGCACCGAATTCGTCTTCCATTGAGGAGCTCACTGGGAGAGTATCCAGTGGAGAGAGGGGTTCTGCGGTAGTGCATCAGGAATTCCTGCAGGGCTGCTTTTGGAGGAAGTGAGGACTTCTTGAGAGCTTGCTTGAAAGTCTGGACCAAGCGTTCAGCAGCACCGTTGGTTGCAGGGTGGTATGGTGCTCCAGTGAGGTGAGTGATGCCTCTGGTCTTGCACCAATCCTTGAACTCTTCTGACATGAAGGTGGTAGCGTTGTCCGTGACAATGGTGTGGGGGTAGCCAAAGTGAGCGAAATCCTCTTCGAGCAGGGTTGTGGTTGCCTTGGTCGAAGTTGAGGATGTAGCATGGATGCAGGGATACTTTGAGTAGGCGTCAATCATCACAAGCCAGTTCTGTCCCATGAAGTTGATGGCGTGATCGAGATGAACACGGCTCCATGGCTTCTCCGGGAGCATCCAGGGGTGGATTGCGGGTTGGGCAGGCTTGTTCTGATGCTCAGCACATGCTGTACAGTGACGAACCACATCCATGATGTCTTGATCAATTCCAGGCCAGTAGACTGCAGAACGAGCGAGTTGCTTCATGCGTTGCATGCCAAAATGTCCGAGGTGCAGGAGTTGCAGGACGGGAGCATGAAGGCGTTTTGGGATGACCAGCCGGGATCCATAGAGTAGACATCCATTGCAGATGGATAGGGATGGAGCCAGCTTCCTGAAGGCTTGGACTGTGAAGCTTGGGTCTTCAGCAGGAGCATCTTCTTCAGTAGCTTGTTCTCCTGGCTGCATTCTGTCCATGGGAGGCCAGCCTTCTCTGGTGAACTTCAGGACAGAAGCCAAAACTGGATCTTTGGCTGTTTCCTTGACAACTGCTGTAGAGTCAGTTGCGTTGAGCTGCAGGCTAATGGTCTTGATCATGCAGACAGTGTCCACATCATTGTCTGTTTCCTCCTCATCAAATTTGCTGTCAGGGCCAGCAGGAAGTCGACTGAGAGCATCGGCGTTTCCATGCTTCGAGGTGTCCCTGAATTCGATCTGGTAGTCGTATTGACTGAGAGCGAAGGCCCATCTGGCAAGACGGTTGGCTGCCAGTGCAGGGGTGGGTTTGTCTGGTCCAAAGAGAGCGAGGAGGGGTTTGTGATCCGTGACCAGGACAAACTTGCGGCCATAAAGGAATTGATGAAACTTCTTCAGGGCGAAGATGATAGCCAGCGCTTCCTTCTGAATCTGGCTGTACTTCCGCTGAGTCGAAGTGAGAGTCTTGGACGCATTGGCAATTGGTCGCTCACTGCCATTGTGATAGCGGTGAAAGAGGACAGCACCAATTCCAACATCTGAGGCGTCACAAGAAATTCCAATTGGCAGAGAAGGATCGAAGTGAGCGAGCACTGTGTCCGTGCACAGGAGATCCTTGAGAGTCTGGAATGCTGCTTGTTGCTCTGCTCCCCAGCGCCAAGGAGTGTCCTTCCTGGTGAGTTGATGCAGCG
The DNA here is from genome assembly GCA_030248155.1 of Sabatieria punctata. Taxonomy (NCBI): domain Eukaryota; kingdom Metazoa; phylum Nematoda; class Chromadorea; order Araeolaimida; family Comesomatidae; genus Sabatieria; species Sabatieria punctata. The sequence continues at coordinate 23,449 of JASANB010002004.1, read as the reverse complement.
GTTCCGTAACCGTGGAGAGGTTGGGAAGGAACTTGTGGTAGAACTGCACAGAGCCAAGAAAGGATTTGAGAGACGAGACGTTGGTGGGTGGGGGCATCTTCTTCACAGCATCCACTTTTGGGCCTTTCGCAATACCTTGACAGGAGAGCGTGTGTCCAAGGTATTCGATGCTTGGTTGAGCAAAGGAGCACTTTGCTAGGCGGCAGCGAAGTCCTTTCTCATCCAGGCGAGAGAGTAGCTGGCGAAGATTCTTGAGATGATCTTCAGCATTGATTCCACTGACCAAAATGTCATCCAAGTAGACTGCAACTCCCTTGAGGTCGGAAGTGAGCTGCTCCATGATTTCTTGGAAGTAACCAGGAGCTGACTTGATGCCAAAGGGTAGGCGAAGCTGGAGTAGCACGCCTCTGTGAGTACTCAGAGCGAGTTTCTTCTGAGAGTCCGGTCCCAGTGGAATCTGGTTGTAGGCATCCGCTAGGTCGATCTTGGTGAAGCCATATCCACCTCCGAGTTTGCGCATGAGATCCTCTGGCAGGGGAATGGGCTGACGGTGAGTCTCCAGTTGTGGATTGACTGTGACTGAGTAGTCGCCACACACTCGAAGACTGGGCTTGGTCTGTCCAGGGCTCAGAGCTTTTCTGATGGGGACCACTGGAGTACCATGAGAGTTGAATTGAGCGGGTTTCCAAACGTCCTTAGCGATGCCAGCATCGTATGCTTGGTTGAGGTCCTCCAGAATTGCAAATGGGACTGGTCTGGCCTTGCAGAACACGGGCTTTGCATCTGGCTTGAACTTGACCTCGAGCGAGAAGTCCTTGAGGCATCCCAGTTCAGACTTGAAGAGATCGGGAAATTCTTGGCAGAGCTGTTGACAGGCCTTCTGCAGTGAGGGGTCTGGCTTGAGGCTGTCGAAGACTGCGCAGACTGCATGGCTGGTAGCGCTTACAGCAGCGTTTCCCATGAGAGAGTCCACAGAGATGCCCAACTGCTGGATTGCAGCACGGCCAAGGAGGTTGAGATTGGGCACTGGAGTAACCACGAACTGCAGAGTCTTGTCCTGAGTGGGTGTGCTGGCCACTGCTGACAATGTTCCGAGAACAGGAAGGGGTTCCTGAGAAGCAGTCTCGTAGTGTCCTTCTGGGTCCTTGAGAGAGGGTGATCCCAGGTCTTGCCAGGTGTCTTCTGAGATGAAGTTGTCACCGGCACCAGTGTCGATCTCAAAGGTAACGGGCGTTCCGTTGAGAGTGATGCTGTGCTGCACAGCAGGGACTGAGTTGATGAGCTTGACTGTCTTGAGCTGGACATGGGATATGCCCTTGACAGGTTTCGGTCCTTGTTCCCTCTTCTTCTTCTTGCAGACTGACTGGAGATGACCCATGATGCCGCAGTAGGAGCAGGTGTAGTTCTTATAGGGGCACTGACCCTTGGGATGGTCCTTCTTGCCACATCGATAACAAGCACCTGAGAACTGCGGGTGTGAAGCAGGTGGCTTGATCCTTGTTTGGGCGGTCTTGTGGGTGGTCACTGGTTGCTTGGGAAGCACTGAAGATTCCTTCTTCACCTTGTTGACAGGCTTGGACTTGGTGGCGTAGACGGTTTCCTTTGCCACCTTGGCTGCATCTTCAGTCTCAATGGCCACTTCGATTGCGCGTGCGAATGAGAGTTCATCATCCTTGATCTTGAAGAGAGCCTTGAGAACGGCTTCATTGTTGACCGAGCAGATGAATCGCGTGCGCAGAGCCTCATCCTGGGAGTCCTTGATCGAGGCAAAGTCACAGGTAGCCGCATCTTGTCGGATCCTTGCCGCCAGCTCTTGAATTGTCTCTCCAGGCTTGCGGTGCATGTCACTCCAGAACTTGAATCGCTCCCGGACAATGAAGCGTTTGGGATCGAACTGCTCCTTCATAAAACCAGTGATGTCATCCAGAGTCAGTTGATTGATGTCCTTGGGAGGATATTGTTGAAGGGCCAAGTTGGAGAGCAACTTGTAGACATCTGGAGCTTGGTTGGTGAGGAAGACTTGCGCTCTTCTTTCTGGAGGTACGGAGTGGGCTCCAATGAAAGTTAGGAATCTGGCCCAGTAGTCTGTCCAAAGTTCGGCTGTTGAGTCGAAGGGGGAGAATGCTGGAACTGAGGTAGCCACCATGGCAGGTATGGTGGCTGCAGGGCCGGCAGCAGATGGCTTGAGCGACTCCAGGAGTTGCCTCATCTGTTCCTCATGACGGCGTTCCTGTCCTTCCAGTTGGAGCTTTTGGGCTTGCATCTCCTCCGCATGACGTCGTTCTTGCGCCTCCAGCTGTTTTTGCAGGAGAGCGATGAGCTGAGCCGTTTCCGACATCTTGATCCTTCAGAAAATGTCCAGAATTCACCAGCGTCCAGGGTCCAAGGTTCACCGCGTCGCCAGAAAATCTCTGTTGTATTTGTGGGGCCGAGTGGGAGGTGATACAACAGGATTCCAAACAAGGGTTTATTGGGAACAATCGCCCAATAACAGTAACAACCAATAACAACGAAGAAGCAGGGATAGGGAGTGACTCACAGGGTATGAGCCACTGGGGGAGACAGTAGAGAGAGGGTAGCACACGAGAGTAAGAAGCTCATAGAAGCGCATAGAAGCTCACGGAAGCTCATAGAGAACACTGCAGAGCGGGCTGCTTATATACGGCCATAGAACGTTCCAGAAAGTTCTAGTCCGGGTAAGAGATAAGAGAGAGAGGGACCGACCTTTTCCAGAACATTCTGTACATAGATAAAAGGCACGTACACAGAGACTATTAGCACATCGCTACCTATAAGTCTAACAATAATATGTAGTTAACAGAGTGTAACTACAACAAGAGATATCCCTGCATTTACATAGGCAACATTGGAGAACACTCTGTAAATCTAACAGGACGGTCTGAGCGACCCATTTCACAAACAGACATAGTGCAGAGCTCTCGATTATGCCCAGGGGTGGCAAATAAGGGGCCGTCCATAAACTACGACGTTCAGAGAGGGGGGCTGGGGGTACCCCGAAAAACGTCACAGAACGTCGGAGGGGGGGTGGGGGGTTGAGGCAAAACGTTGACGTATTTTTGGCCTTTTTTGGTAAGGTTTTACGATTGCAGAATAAGCAAGAACGCAGAGAAAGTCAAACGGTTTTTGACACATTTTTGTAGTTGTACAACATACAGTATGTTAGCGTGATTTGCAAAGGGTCTGCAAAAAAACAACCCAGCAGATTTTTTACGGTAGCAAGCAACCGTAAATCCCAACCGATTTGAATAAATCTTTTTTGAATGAAAGACAAATAAATTATCGATTGGTAGAGTTTTCGTTAAGATGCTCTGCTTGTAGGTTTTCGAGGTATTTGCCCTCAAATTTGAAACACTGATTTTGGCAATGAACAAGAGTGATTAAAACAACCCAGCAGATTTTTTACTGTGGCAACCGCAAATCTCAACCGATTTGAATGACTCTTTTTTAACTGAAAGTTAAATAAATTATTGAAAGATTGGTGAAACTAACTGGTAAATACGTATGTGCACAGGCATAAATTTTTCTATTATTCATTAGTGATTACGCAGTCAGAAAAGCAGCTTCAGATTTTGAACGAAAATTCGAAAATTATTATTTCGGGGGGGGGGGGGTTCTCCCAAACGTCGTAATTTTTATGGGGGGTGATGATGAAAACGTCGGTAAACGTCGGAGGGGGGGGTGGGGGTGCGTAGTTTATGGACGGCCCCTAAGCCAAATCTCGAAATACAATGTATGACCCAGGCCACTTTTTGCGGCCGCTGTTTAGTCAGCTGTCATTCACACATTTCAGAAGCTATCGCGATACGGTTTCCTGCTTTGTGCAGCTGAGACAACGGGCTTCCGGGTGGTGTGCCTAACTTTGTTCTAGCCAAAATTTTGGCGCCAAATCTATCGTCGCATTTCAGCCGACCCCCCACTCCCCCCTCTGGAACGACGTCGTTTATGGACGGCCCCTTAATAACGAACTCTTGAAATTTCTGACTTCAATTTTCGGTGACTATGTCATTTCTACTGAATTTCCAATCAATTTTAAAGACTTTACCCAAGCATGGCATAGCACGTAAATACATGCTGTAACTTGTTCAACCCCCCTTGCCGAGAATGTGGGCGAAATTTTAGGAAAATAGACGAGTTTGCAGCAGCTTATCGACCTTATGGCGACTTTTCCTGACTTATCCCCCCTTTCTCTGGCCCATGTATCGATTACTGAATGCATTTATTAGTGTTTCTACGATATCATAATTCGATGGTATTCAATATGGATATTTATAGTTATGCAAGAACATCTGAAAATTTGAAAAAGCAAACTACTGTCGCTGCTTATCAGTCAAGCATTGATGCAATCAGCGATCTGAAATGAACTAAGTAGAGAATCGCAGAAAAGGTAGTGGCCCTTCCGAAGCCCTTCAATGAAAAGGTTGACCCCCTCAGGCCGATGCCCCACCCTCATTACGGATAAATGCGCTCAGACAGAATAGCATATTTTAAGTTACCCAAATCCTAGCCCATGTCTGCTCTGCCCTCCTGCTTCAAGTGTGCAGAGTGAGCAGCTCTTCAGTGTTGTTGCAGTTAAGCACACCTACAGCATCGATTCGCCAGGTCATGCTGCATCTGAAATCGTGCTCGAAATTACGATTTTCGACCACTTAAGGGACCAAAAACGGCAGTAAACATATGTAAGGTACTGGTATGCCCCCTCTGTATCTGATTCCGTAGCTGGACACCCAGCCGCAGCTGCTAACATTTAGGCGTAGAGCGTATGTGATATGGATGTGATACAATGTACGTAGGTAGTCCGCCGCCCAGCCGCATGTAAATTATGCTGCCAGTTACGTTACCTATGCAGCATGGCCCAGTTGCTGCCTTATCTCTAGTCAGTGCGTGCCTGTAGCAGGGTCTGCAACGGGCGGCCTATGATCTGCCACCTTATTTATTTGTCTGTGCGGTGGTGATAAAAAGTTGTTGATGACTTAGCTGACGGCAAGCCGCTAGAACAACAGCCACCAACAGATCAGGTACCGGAAGGGTTAAAAGTAGGTCTGCAGAATTTCGACCGATAACAGTTATAAAGCATCAGACTGAGACGTGGGCGGTATTGTTCAGATGATCAGATCAAGAGGCTTCGATTAATGTGCATCTGAACACATTTGAGCCAGCGATTTACTTGCTATGCGCTTAGAACATCAGCAATGACGAAACTTTTGAGCAAAAATGTATGTCAAGTTCATCGCCCTATTTCTTGAGCTTGTGGATCGGCCAATTTAGGTGCTGGTGACGTTTTCTATTGGCTGGTGCACTAAAATAATATAATTTACACATTCCTGCCACTGAAAATTCAACAAAATTGAAGTACAGTAAATATCCAAAATTTGGCCATTTTTAGATACAAATACAGATACAAAAGTTATGCTAAAAAGTATTGCCGAAAATATACCCTTTTTGGCATTTTCTCAATGTTGTGAAAACTCTGACATAATGAGGGAACCGTTTTCCTCCTTCCCCGAATGCTACCAAAACAATTTAGTATGGGCCGCGCTACCCAATAACCACATTGAAAAGCGCAAACGCGCTTCACTTAATACTGTAGTTTCCAATCGCTATAATATCTCGTCAACCAATACTGTATCCTCCTGTTTATAGTTTTCCTTTTAACTAAAAAAGACTCCACAAATAGAAAATTCGGAATGCCTGCAAAGCTTTGATGTATACCCATACATGTAACAGCTCCGGGTCGACCTGGGGAGAGGGGGTAGGGGGTTTTCCTCAGGTGGGTGGTCGAGGGGGGTTCGCCCAGGTGTGGGGTCCCAAATTTCGAAACGCTCCAAAACGCCTAGAAATGCGTTTTTAGCACGTTTTTTTCAGTAAGGACGCCAAAAATCGCTATTTTAAGCTGCCAGCCAAATAGCGTTTTAAAGCTAAAAACAAGCAAAAAATGACAAAAAGAGCTTCCAAAAACACCGATTTTTCTTAAATATTAGCAGTGGAAACGCCAAATTCGGTTTCCAAAGGCTTTTCAAGTGAATTTTAGGCTAAAAATTAGTGATTTCTGACCCAGTTTGTTAATACTGGAGTCACTACTAGTACTTGTATTTTTTGGTCGGGGGGGGGGGTCCCTTAACCTGTCTCCGGGGTGGGGGGTGAGGGGGTTTTGGCCTTTCCAGCAGGGGGTAACCCCCAACCCCCCAGTACATGTATGTGTATACCACCTTTATATATAACCCTGATAATTATCTCAAAAACACCGAAAACTACCATTTTCTTTCTTCCTCAGCTCCCCTCGACAGCATTTTTTCAATTGATAAGTACTCCAAAACGAATGAACGAATTTCACTCAAATCTTCACCAAAAGATAGAGAAAACATCAATCTACAATGTCTCCAAATATTAGAGCAATCGGTCCAGAAATACAAAACTTATGCTAAAAAGCATAGCCCAAAAAATAGCGATTTTTGCATTTTCTTCAATTTTGTCCAAAATCCGACATAAATATCTTTAGAGCTTTCTGATCGCAGCCTGCTGTGTACCGTTGGAAAGAACAGCCTTTTCTCATTCATAATATGCAATCCCCACCTTTGTACGTTTACTTTTACTACAGTTATGAGCTAAATACGGCAAAAAGTCAAAAAATATTTTTTTTCGAATTTTCGCCCAAAAATGTTAAAATCTTGTTTATATTGTGTCCTTACATCCTGACACAAATTTTGAGCCAAATCGCAAAACTTCTTACCCTGTTTATCATGTCCTGAACACAGGGTCTCATAACCAAGAAAAACCGACTCTTACTATTTTTCAATGTTTCATAACTTTTGATCCAGGAGTCGAAAAAACGTCTACGACCCTTAGTTTCAAACTACAATCATTCCTTAACAAAACCTAAAAGTCCCAGAGCTCCAGACCTTCCCCAGATCGCGCAACCCTCTTCCCCGCTTCAAAAATCAAAAAGTAAAAAAAATTCGAAAAAAGTGTCCAAAATTTGACCATTTTTAGTGCTTCAATCGGCCATAACTTTTGATCCCGGATTAGTATGCAATTCTACCACACGTAATATGAAACTACACACTTTGCTTAACAAAACGTAACAGGTCCGATCCATGGGGACCTTTAAACCATTAGTTGGTTTTACTGGCAATTTTCAAAAATTAAAAAAAATTTTAACTCAAAAACGAAAAATAATATCCAAAAACCGACTGCACCAGTAGAAAATTCAGAATTTTTGCAAACTTTTGATGTATAACACGTTACTATGTTACCGCGAGAAGTACCTTAAAAACGCCGAAAACCACCATTTTGTTTTTTCGCCAGCCCCCCCCCTCCCTCGAGAGCATTTTTTCAAAAAAGCAGTGCTCGAAAACGAATCAACCAATTTTGCTCAAATCTTCACCAAAAGATAGAAAAAACTTCAAATCACAATGCCTGCAAATATTAGAGGAATCGGTCCACAAACACAAAAGTTACGCTAAAAAGTATGGCCGAAAAAATACCCTTTTTTGGCACTTTTTTTTCAAATTTGGTCAAACTCCGACATAATAAGAGAAGCGCATTTGCTCCCTCCTCGAATGCTACGGAAACAATTTTTAGTATGGACCGCGGTAACAATAACTACACCGGGAAAGCGCAAACGCGCTTCCCTTAATAAATAGACCAAAGTCTCACCCCGCGCGGTTGTTGACCGACCGAATAGCAGGATTTTTAGGCGCGATTATTTTATTTCTTGTTTTTTTTATTTGTTGTGGCCTGCCGGGTTGGGTAGAACTCGTCGAATCCAAATCGTCGAAAATCAACTGGTCGAAGGTGTTTTGGTCGAATTACAACTGGTCGAATAAATAATACGTATGCCTTTATGATTGCTTGTTTTGCAGCCTTGTCAGGTGGACCTGTTCGGCCAAATGGTAGAGGGCTGGTGAGGGACCACTGGCTCACGCGGCCCGGCCGAATTTACTCAATTGTTTGAATAGCTGTGGGCACGAGAGAACTCTAAATAAATGTGACCAAGTGTGGAATTCGAACAAATTAGGACTTGGCGAGCCCGACCTACATTGTACGCTAAAAGCTGTGCCATTCTTTTTCTGGCGGGCCTGGCGTTTTCCTGTTGCGAGTAGAGATGCAACCATAATCCGTTATGTTTTAGTTCAAAAACAGTATCCGGTACTTTTTACGTATTATCCGGTTAAAATACCGGATAATCCGGTATTTTTCAGATCCAAAGCCCTATCCGGTATCCGGTATTTTTCTTTGCGGTTGCATCTCTAGTTGCGAGTTTTGTAATAACATAAGACTATCATTTATACAGTCGACTCTGGTACAACACACAACAAATTACGTAACAATGCTCAATGTGTAGGCTATAGGCTTAGGTGTAGGTTCAGCATTAGGCTAAGGTTTAGGCTGTTTCAGGCTTAGGGTTCGGCGTAGGCTTAGGTCCAGGCTTTGGCTTGGGGCTCAGGTTCAGGTTCAGGCTTAAGTTTAACAATTCTGATGATTATGCAAAACGAGACAAGTTTAACAATTCTGATGATTATGCAAAACGAGAAGTCGGCACTGGGCACAAACCACTCAGGTGATGCATGACCCGGGGCCTAAAAGTGCTGTCTGGCCCGCCCATAATGCAGCCTGGCAGCCAGCATTACGCACGCAAACAAACGTATCCCACAGATCAAATGAAGCCCAGTCAAATTTGTTTGGAATTCTCTCATACCCACAGGCACATACATCGAGTTAGTTGGGCTGGGTCAAACGGACAGTGGCGGTTATTATTGCCCTCTAGCTTTTTGGCTGACCTACCTGACAAGGCTGCACAAACAAAGCATAAATATTTTTTGATTCGATGAGTTGTAATTCGACAAAAAAGACATTCGACAAGGGACCGTCCATAAAGTATGACGTTCAAGAATTCAAAATTTTGGACCCCACCCCCTCCCAACGTTTTTCGACGTTTACAGTACAATCCCTAAAATACTATGACGTTTTTGGCAAAAGTTTTTTTAAAAAGAAACTTTTTGACAGTGAACTACCATTTTGGCGGTTGGAAGCATGAACTGGTGTTGAGTTTTCCTTGCAAAATAATTGGGGGAAAAGCTTCCTAGGCATCTAAAAAACGTCGACGTTTTCGGCGCCAACCCCCAACCCCCCTGCGACGTTTTCCGACGTTCAACCAGCCACCCTAACCCCCCCTCTCTGAACGTTGTAGTTTATGGACGGCCCCCAAGCTGATCATACGACGAGATGTTAGTCGACGAAATGTAGTCGACCGGTTGATTTTGGACGAGTTGGATTCAACAAGTTGATCGTATCCCGGCCTGCCTAATCCTAGGCTGATAACCTAGTTTTGAGGACTGAGTTTTGCCCGAGTGAACTTTACTTTTCAGAAATCAAAATTGAACAGCTCAGGTATGTATTCTTACGAACAGATCTTTTCAGTCTTTCTCAAAATTTTCAGCTGCCGCTTCGGCACGAATCTTCCACATTTCAGTCAATTAATTAACAGCAAAATCCACCAATACGAAACACAATTCTTACACAGACGAAACACAGCCTGCCGGCACTTAACGCATTTCTGCTTGACCCCCAAATTTGCACCTATTCTCTACATGGACTGTCCAACTCCAGTCTTTCGCTCAGCACCACCACTTCTCCACACTTCTGGCTCCGTTTGGCATCCAACCTGCTGAGTGCGTTCCTCGTTTTCCACAAGTGCTTGGTTGTTGCGCTCCGATTTAGCTCAAATTCTTGCCTGGTACTGATATTCGGTATGGAGTAGTAGCAGTGATCAGTGACAGTCAAACAGAACAGCTTGCTATGCAGTGCAAATCACATACAGGATGCGTTTTCATGCTTGCAGTCTGCCTGCCAGTACTCGTCTGCTGATCGCTTTGCACCTGTCCTTCCTCACACCCTACAGCAAGCTTGGTTTTCGATTGGCCCACGAGGCATGCAGCAGAGCAAAGTTGCAGGGCAGTTGGTCTGCCACTGGAGACAGAAGACGGGTGGTGTCTGCCTTGCAAATGTGAGCAGTAACTTTCAATGCAAAATCACAACTGAACATCAACATGAAGACCTGAACAGTCAACTTGATTTGGAAAACATGCAGCACTGCCACTCAAACAACAATGCATTCAATATCTAACTGTCTACTTCGGACACACTGCATTAGGGTTAGATCTTTGTCATCAGTTTTGCACCATTACACAGTTAAAAGAAGACAGTACAGTATTGTAATGTGTAAGCTGTTATCAATATATCCTGAAAAAGTCATTGTAAGTGTCCGGTTGTCGCACAGAGCACTGAACAGTAGTTATTGGAGATCTTTTTTCACCATGACTGGCTTTATTAAACTTCCAACAAGCAAATGAGATATGAATGACATCTGTAAATAAAGTCTATCTGAGATCTATGTACTATGGCAAATGTTTGTTTATAATTTTTGACTGGCCAATCAATTCTTTTATTCCTACTGGCATAAGATGTTTAAAACATTTAAACGTTTCAGTTTGTATAGATTTTGTTGTTGACGTCCACTTAGTGCCAGACATAGCTCACTATGAGCCTGCATGAGCATTGTATGAGCATGTTTTGCCACTTAACTATTACAAAAAGTATGGCTAAAACTGAGTGCCAGACATAGATCACTATGAGCCTGCATGAGCATTGTATGAGCACGTTTTGCTACTTAACTATTACAAAAAGTATGACTAAAACTGAGTGCGAAACATAGCTCACTATGAGCCTGCATGAGCATTGTATGAGCATGTTTTGCCACTTAACTATTACAAAAAGTATGACTAAAACTGAGTGCGAAACATAGCTCACTATGAGCCTGCATGAGCATTGTATGAGCACTTTTTGCCACTTAACTATTACAAAAAGTATGGCTAAAACTGAGTGCGAAACATAGCTCACCATAAGCCTGCATGAGCATTAACTATTACAAAAAGTATGACTAAAACTGAGTGCGAAACATAGCTCACTATGAGCCTGCATGAGCATTGTATGAGCACGTTTTGCTACTTAACTATTACAAAAAGTATGACTAAAACTGCGTTCATGACTTTAAAGTTTAGATTAATCTCAGATGGCTGTTGGCTGGACTGTGCAACAATAGCTGTTTTCTTTTCTCAGTTGGTGAAAAAGCCAAGTGTGCAAAAGACAATGACTAAGTGTTTGTTTTTTCAGTGCTCCAACTGATAATTCTGATTTGAAAAATGTTTCAGATTTGAAACTGATTTTGAGCACATTCAATGTATTACGAAATATTAATATTAAACTGCTGCGATCTTAGATATGCATAGCTTTTCTGCTGCGTAGAGTTAGGTACAGCATGTAGTGTAGCCAATGGGCGTTGTGTTCCTGCATTTTGGCCTGAACCGCAACCTGGACCTGGACAGGAGACTTCATTCCCTTCCCTCAGTTAAAGAAAGCAAAATTGATGGCCCATGCCAAAACATCCCTACCTAGTAGAGAAAGTGCCAAAAACATCCCTACCTAAGGAGAGAAAGTTGGTATATGTATCCACACTAAAATATTTGTGGAACCTCATCAGTAGTCTTCAATTAGCTAGAATTCCCAATGAATCAATCATAGAAAATTGGATGCTGGTGCATAATACAGTCAAACCTCCATAAATGCAACCTCCATTAAGTGCAACGGTTTTCTAGGTCCTGAAATATATACTCTCTTATTGCATTAGAGCGCACCTGCATAAGTGCAACAGCAACGCTAGGCTACATCATGGCAGCACCCAATAAAATCTCCATAAGTGCAACGCGATTTCCTTAAGTGCAACGCGGCTGTATGGGTTGTGTAGGTAAGAGCTTGGATCTAAGAGCTTGGTGGAGTGAGTGATGGAGGGCTAGTAGGGGTGCAAAATGTGCCAAGGATTGCCTAACAATCAATCAATTTTTGCTGCAATTTGGATGCCGACCGATGCTAAAGAGTAGCTAATAATCTTTGAAAAATAATAAAATAACACCCAGCACCTTTAGGAGTACTGACCCAATGCAACTTTCAGTTGTTTTGGTGTTAAACTGTTTATGCTTCACTACAGTAGCAACTAAACTTCTTAACCGCTAAACTACGTTTGCGCAGTTGTAAATCGATTGCAGACTTAAGAACAAACGTCAAACTAAGTGTGACTGAACTTTCTATCAAGTTTCTAGCCAGATATTACTTCTTGATGTATTCTTAGCCAGATATTACTCATTGCTGTATTCTAGGGCTGTTGGGTCGGTTTTTTCCTCAGTTCTTTCGTTTTTTTCCCGGTCAGTTCTTTCGTTTTTTCCCCGGAAAAAAGCCGGTTTTTTTCCTAGGGCTCAGAAAAAACTAAAATGCGAAAAAAGACTCAAGCAAGTTTTTAAAGGAAACAGGCACAATAACTGGTTAAATTCGCTTCAAATGCTTTGAATTTACGTTAATAGAAGCCATACAAGCATTTTCCTAGCATAACTTAGCTGTTTTTGACAAAAATACTTGTACCATTTTCAGGCAACTTTTAGTATTGAATTTGTTGTTTTAAAATCAAATTACTACTCTAAAAGATGTATTTTGTGCATTTCCTAATAAAACGCACGCTGTGTCGTTGAATACTGCAATAAAAAGTGATTGTTAAAAAAATTTTCTGTCATAGGGGCCGTCCATAAACTACAACGTTCAAAAATACAAAAATTTTGGATCCCCGCCCCCTCCCGACGTTTTTCAACGTTTTTGGAACAACCCCCTAAAAACTACAACGTTTTTGGCTGACACCCCCCACCAGACTAAACTTGGTACTGTGTCCGACATTAGAAAATTAATCTTCAATAAAATCGACATGACGCTGCAGAAGCTGTGAAAAAGAAAATTTTTGACAGTGAACTACCATTGTGGCAGTTGGAAACATGAACTATGTAGGGTTTTCCTTGTAATACAGTTGCGGACAAAAGCTACCTCAGCACCTACATAATGTCGAGGTTTCCGACACCAACCTCCACCCCCTGCGACGTTTTCCAACGTTCAACCAACCACTCCCACCCCCTCTCTGAACGTCGTAGTTTATGGATGGCCCCATATCGGAAAATAACTTTTGGAAAAAAAACCGAAACAAACTGGAAAAATAACGAAAAATAACCGGCTTGAGTTTTTTCCGGAAAACAAACAGCCCTGATTCTAAATGATTAATTACGAAAAGTGTACCACCTTGTATTCTTTCTTAGCCAGATATTACTCCTTGCTGTATTCTAAATGATAAATTGGTAAAAGTGGACCATGTATTCTTAGCCAGATATTACTCCTTCCTGTATTCTAAATGATAAATTACGAAAAGTGTATCAGTTTCCATGCATTTTCCAGCAACAAAAATTTGGGATATAGCATGTTGCATTTATGGAGGTTTGACTGTATAGTGTTTAAAACAGAGAAATATCAGCACAAGCCTACAGTTGTTGTTTCTTGTTTTCGTTTGTTAGCACAAGTATTGTGGACTAAAAATTTGGCTCGTCTTCAGACCACAACATGCAGGCTTCCAGTTCAAGGCCGGAACTCAGTGCATGTATCCACACTAGTAATTCTTAGTGAAATTGATTCGGTAGCTTCCGGCCAGCTCTTTTCCCAATGAATGACATGACCAAACATTCATCTAAACATGTTCAGGTTCCAATCTAAGTGGAAAAACCCCACGAACGGCTCAGAAGAGACTGTGACACACTCAGAGTTTTCGATTTGAAGTGATTGACCTAGCATTGCTTTGCGTGAGCTGTCCAAGCTTAACCCTGAACCTGTGTGCCAAGTCTGACTGAAAGCTTGGATCAAAATCCATTCAGAATGATTTGCCCAAAAATATCTGACTGAATTGGTTGTGGTCTGTTTGAAAACTTCTAGGATTTGAACAGTGTAGCGTAGTATCTGCTGCCCCCTGTGGTACTCTACTTCGTTGTAACAGTTAAGAAAAACATATGGGCAAGAGATGGATGGTTAAGCAGAAGGGACTGCCTGACTCATTGGAAGATCAAGAACAAGGCAACTGCAAAACAAAGATGTAACAGGCAGTCTCAGCCATACATGTAACAGGTCATCCACGAAAGGGGCAAGGCGGTTGGGGGTCTGACGGCTGTCAAGGGGTCTGAGCCTAAATTCTAGGCTCACTCTGCAGCTTTGCATTAAACAGATGCTGTTAATGCAGCAGGTTAGGCACAGGGCAAGGCAGCACCAAGCAGAATCGTGTGCCCCTCTGCCGCAGCTGCCTCAACGTGTCAGCACAAGGCACAGAGCCAGTTAACCCAGAAGAATCATGTGCCAGAGCCAATATCAAACCAAACGCAGCTTCATGTCAAACATAGGCTGTTGACAAAGCAGAAAGGCCACAGGGCTAGGCAGGACCCAGCAGGATCGCGTGACTTCTGCACTAGCTGGCGTTGGCGTTAGGTATCAGCAAGAAGCACGGGGCCAGGAAAACATAGCGAGATCGTGTGCCCATGCTGACTCTTCAGCTTTGCAGCAAACAGATTCTGTTTATGAAACAGACCAGGCACAGGGCAAGGCAGCACCAAGCAGAATCGTGTGCCCCTCTGCAGCAGCTGCTTCAATGTGTCAGCACAAGGCACAGAGCCAGTAAACCCAGCAGAATCGTGTGCTAGAGCCGATGTCACACCAAATGCAGCTTCACGTCAAACACAGGCTGTTGACATAGCAGAAAGGCCACAGGGCTAGGCTGGACCCAGCAGGATCGCGTGACTTCTGCACTAGCTGGCATTGGTGTGAGGTATCAGCAACAAGCACGGTGCCAGGAAAACATAGCGAGATCGTGTGCCCATGCTGACTCTGCAGCTTTGCATTAAACAGATGCTATTAATGCAGCAGGTCAGGCACAGGGCAAGACAACACCAAGCAGAATCGTGTGCGCCTCTGCAGCAGCTGCTTCAATGTGTCAGCACAAGGCACAGAGCCAGTAAACCCAGCAGAATCGTGTGCTAGAGCCGATGTCACACCAAATGCAGCTTCATGTCAAACACAGGCTGTTGACATAGCAGAAAGACCACAGGGCTAGGCAGGACCCAGCAGGATCGCGTGACTTCTGCACTAGCTGGCATTGGTGTGAGGTATCAGCAACAAGCATGGTGCCAGGAAAACATAGCGAAATCGTGTGGCCATGCTGACTCTGCAGCTTTGCATTAAAGAGATGCTATTAATGCAGCAAGTCAGGCACAGGGCAAGGCAACACCAAGCAGAATCGTGTGCCCCTCTGCAGCAGCTGCTTCAATGTGTCAGCACAAGGCACAGAGCCAGTAAACCCAGCAGAATCGTGTGCTAGGGCCGATGTCACACCAAATGCAGCTTCACATCAAACACAGGCTGTTGACATAGCAGAAAGACCACAGGGCTAGGCAGGACCCAGCAGGATCGCGTGACTTCTGCACTAGCTGGCATTGGCGTGAGGTATCAGCAACAAGCACGGTGCCAGGAAAACATAGCGAGATCGTGTGTCAATGCTCACTCTGCAGCTTTGCATTAAACAGATGCTATTAATGCAGCAGGTCAGGCACAGGGCAAGGCAACACCAAGCAGAATCGTGTGCCCCTCTGCAGCAGCTGCTTCAATGTGTCAGCACAAGGCACAGAGCCAGTAAACCCAGCAGAATCGTGTGCTAGGCCGATGTCACAGCAAATGCAGCTTCACATCAAACACAGGCTGTTGACATAGCAGAAAGACCACAGGGCTAGGCAGGACCCAGCAGGATCGCGTGACTTCTGCACTAGCTGGCATTGGCATGAGGTATTAGCAACAAGCACGGTGCCAGGAAAACATAGCGAGATCGTGTGCCAATGCTCACTCTGCAGCTCTGCATTAAACAGATGCTATTAATGCAGCAGGTTAGGCACAGGGAAAGGCAGCACCAAGCAGAATCGTGTGCCCCTCTGCAGCAGCTGCCTCAACGTGTCAGCACAAGGCACAGAGCCAGTTAAACCAGCAGAATCATGTGCCAGAGCTAATATCAAACCAAACGCAGCTTCACGTCAAACATAGGCTGTTGACAAAGCAGAGAGGCCACAGGGCTAGGCAGGACCCAGCAGGATCGCATGACTTCTGCACTAGCTGGCATTGGCGTGAGGTATCAGCAACAAGCACGGGGCCAGGAAAACATAGCGAGATCGTGTGCCCATGCTGACTCTTCAGCTTTGCAGCAAACAGATTCTGTTTATGAAACAGATCAGGCACAGGGCAAGGCAACACCAAGCAGAATCGTGTGCCCCTCTGCAGCAGCTGCTTCAATGTGTCAGCACAAGGCACAGCCAGTAAACCCAGCAGAATCGTGTGATAGAGCCAATGTCACACCAAATGCAGCTTCACGTCAAACACAGGCTGTTGACATAGCAGAAAGACCACAGGGCTAGGCAGGACCCAGCAGGATCGTGTGACTTCTGCACTAGCTGGCATTGGCGTGAGGTATCAGCAACAAGCACGGTGCCAGGAAAACATAGCGAGATCGTTGTGCCAACGCTCACTCTGCAGCTTTGCATTAAACAGATGCTGTTAATGCAGCAGGTTAGGCACAGGGCAAGCCACCACCAAGCAGAATCGTGTGCCCCTCTGCCGCAGCTGCCTCAATGTGTCATCACAAGGCACAGAGCCAGTTAGCCCAGCAGAATCATGTGCCAGAGCCAATATCAAACCAAACGGAGCTTCATGTCAAACATAGGCTGTTGACAAAGCAGAAAGGCCACAGGGCTAGGCAGGACCCAGCTGGATCCTGTGACTTCTGCACTAGCTGGCATTGGCGTGAGGTATCAGCAACAACCACGGTGCCAGGAAAACATAGCAAGATCATGCGCCAATGCAGACAATGGCGGGTTTTTAAGGATTTTTTCAGTTTTTGGAAAACATTATGCCAGTGAAAATTCACCTCAACTCATTAATGTAACAGCGTGGTCTGAGGGTTTGCCCTCAACCAGGACACATTATACGCCACAAACGGAGACCCACCAGACAAGTGCCTGACACCCTACGATTTCTGACAAGTAATTTTATTTTTTTTTGTTTTTTAGCAAAGTAGAATTCCACTAAAATGAGCATTTCTAGCTGTTTTTGAGCCCAAATTAGTGCATTCTTACGATTTTTAACGGAAAGTTAGAAATTTTAACCGAAATAAACCTAGGTGAGAACTGTCTCAAACTTTCTCCTAATCCAAATAAGTTTGCAAGCAAACTGAAACCAGTCAGAAATTTCTGAACGATCAAACGTGAATGGATTTCTTTCCATTGTACTCATTCAGATTTGGCGCCTAGATACTGGGAAAGCCTTGACATCTCATGCAAAGAACTGCTCAGTCTGGCACTCCAAGTGGAAAACTCCAAATGGATGACAACCTCATCTGAACCTTTCATGAAGTTCTCCACCCAGACTTGAGCCCGAACACATGTGGACAAATGCTGATTATGACAGTCATTGGAAAAAGAGCTGACTGAAGCCCACCAAATCAGTTCCACACAGAATTAATAGTGCGGACACACGCACTTAGTTAGAGCCACAAGCTGAAAACCAACATGTTGTCCAGAGACAAGCCAAACTTTTAGTCCAAATAGTTATCAGAGCAAAAAATAAACAAGCTAAGGTTCTGTACCAGCATCCAATTCTCCATGATGGAACAGAAAACTCTCTTGATTCCCTCAATGGCAAAATTTCTATTCTAAACTTGAAGCAAACCTTTAATTGGTGACCTTAATTTCTTTGCAAATGCTTTGCATCATGTTGATCTGACTGCGGTGCATGACAACTTCATATTATGTGGAACGCGTTTTTGCATGGGCCAAAAATAATCAGCTCTCTGTTGTATTATGCAAGTATGATATGTGGCATGTTGGCAGGTGTACTGATCAGGTATTATCCATTGCAACTAGACAACATAATAATTTCCACAATGATCTTTTGGTGTTTTCAGCTTAAGATCCTCAGTTGTTATTGCGTTTGTTCAAAGCTTCTGTACCGGACACAAAGAGTACACTACACCTGTCTTGTTACCAGCCTTGCCAAATTTCCAGTTGGTGGAATCGGTCCAACAACGATTTGCAAGCATTTGGTATTTAATCCTAAGTGGAACGTCTAATATATTTTGATCTGAAACCTCTAGGATTGTGTACAAGATCTTGTGTATGCCTAGAAACAGTTGCATGGTTTTGTGAATGTAGAAATTTCAGCTATGTTTCCTTTCTCACAACAACTGTTTACATTTGGTCATTCTGCAAAGCTTATTTTGCCTTATTGTAAAGCTTTCACTGGCAAATCAGTTTTAGCCACAAGAGTCATGCCGATTTTGAACTCGTACATGATGACACTGTTGTTACTGCTAGTCCAATTACTTAAGCTGCTAGAACATAAAAATTTTTGAAAAGGGGCCTATTTTTAATCCTCCAGTTGGGTCGTTTGTAGGGTCCTTTGTAATAGGTACCCTTATTTTACTGATTGATTTTGTAGATTTGTTATTTATTATTACTGCCTATTACAAAAAAATAGACAGACATGTCTGATGGTCACTTATGTTAATCTTCAGTAACTACTGTTCAGTGCTCTGTGCGACAACTGGACACTTACAATGACTTTCTTCAGGATATATTGATAACAGCTTACACATTACAATACTGTACTGTCTTCTTTTAACTGTGTAATGGTGCAAAACTGATGACAAAGATCTAACCCTAATGCAGTGTGTCCGAAGTAGACAGTTAGATATTGAATGCATTGTTGTTTGAGTGGCAGTGCTGCATGTTTCCCAAATTTGTTGACTATTCATGTCTTCATGTTGATGTTCAGTTGTGATTGTGCATTGAGAGTTACTGCTCACATTTGCAAGGCAGACACCACCTGTCTTCTGTCTGCAGTGGCAGACCAACTGCCCTGCAACTTTGGTCTGCTGCATGCCTCATCGGCCAATCAAAAACCAAGCTTGCTGTAGGGTGTGAGGAGGGACAGGTGCAAAGCTATCTTTAGCTCTGTTCTGTTAGGCAGACTGCAAGCATGAAAACGCATACTGTATGTGATTTGCACTGCATAGCAAGCAGGGTTCTGTTTGACTGTCACTGTTCACTGCTACTACTCACTGTTTGAACGTTAGTACCAGGCAAGAATTTGAGCTAAATCGGAGCGCAACAACCAAGCACTTGTGGAAAACAAGGAACGCACTCACCAGGTTGGATGCCAAACGGAGCCAGAAGTGTGGAGAAGTGGTGGTGCTGTTCTGACCGGCAGCTGGGAGTCCTTTCGGTAGAAAGTAAGTGCTTCAATACCCTAAACCAGAACCAGTTATAAATAGATAAGATCTGGAGCAAAATGCGTAAGATTGGGCAGGTGGGGCACGAGGCCACCACTAATAACAAAACAACAACAACAGGGGCACAGTCACCCATAACAAGGAAAGCCTAAAGACAACATGGGGCACACGGCCACCCATAACAACAAAAAAAAGTATTCGAGTAATGATAAAACACAGGAGCCTTTAAGCACTCCTAAAATAGCCGTCAGACTAAAACAGCACAGAGCTCACTATGTACAAGTTGTCAGGGAGGTAGCAGATACAGTTCACCTGAGTGACCTGTGCAGCGCACAGGCCACTCATCAGGGGATAAAAGGGGCGGTGGATATATACAGGGGCTAAAACGTGCACAGAGCACAAAAAGTTCACGGTAGGAACAGTGGAACGGCCGGCGGGAACGCGGGCTCCACGCCCAGACCACAGTTGCAGCGTCCGCCGCATCTCTTCAGCTTGGCGGCCAGCCCCGACGCGATGAGAGTGTTTGGCTGCGCAGGATGTCTGTTGTTTCTGACGGCCTGCCAGGGTCCTTCGCCTCCTCCTCCGTAGTTAAAGGCAACTCCGCAGTGTCCGCAGACAGCTGCAAGCAGACCTTAAGCTTACTAACCGATTTATTCAAGTAGGGAAAATCGCCAGGCATGTACTAGGGAATTTAGAGGTTATTCCCTCAGGTAGAAAGGCCACCCCCGAGACAGTTTTGGGACTAAAAAATTCAGAGAAAAATCGCCAGGCATGTACTAGGGAATTTGGAGGTCATTCCCCCCAGGTAGAAAGGCCACCCCAGAGACAGTTTTGGGACTAAAAAATACAAGTACTATGTAGGAGCAGCTCCGGTACAGACTGGCTCAGAAATATATTTTTTTTAGCTAAAAATCCGCTTAAAAAGCCTTTGGAAACCGAATTTAGCGTTATCACTGTTGACATTTAAGAGAAATCAGTGGCTTGTAAGCCCTTTTGTCATTTTTGCTTATTTTTGTTTGTTTTGCTTGTTTAGCTCTAAAAAAACGCTATTTGGCAGCTTAAAATATAATAGCGGTTTTTAGCCTCCTTGCTGAAAAAAAGTGCTACCGGAGAGTGCTGAATAGTGTAGCCTCCAAAGAGTGTACAGTATGTACCTTGTACACTACTCGGAGACAGGTTTCATGAAAACTGTCCCTGATTTTGCTTGGATTATGGTATCAAACAGCAAAGAAAATGCATATTTTTGGAATCTAAACCGCAAGTTTGAGGCAATAGACAACCTCCCATGCCGGCAGGACCTGTTACAGTGTACATGCATGTATGCTCCGTGTAGACGAAATTAGGTGATGGAAGAAAGACAAAAACTAAAACAGTAGTAATTTCGACATGTCTACCAGTCAATGGGCCGGTTGCATGAAACTCTCGCAAGTTGCGATATCGCAAGTGGCCGCGACTCTCGCAACTTGAGTTGCGAGTCTCGTAAGTTGCGAGAGCGCAGGGGTGCGTTGCACGAAACTCTTTTCACTCTCGTAAAGTTGCGAGAGCAGTTGCGAGATCGCAAGCTGTTGCGAGAGCATGTAAAATTGTGATTCTGACCATTTTCTTGCAATATTTGTTTCCTCGTGCCCTCAGGGTTTTACTTTTTGGTGTAAAGATGAGCACTACACGCACCAGAGCTGATACCAGTGACCAGGGCTGTTGGGTCGGTCTTTTTCCTCGTTTTTTTTCGTTTTTTTTCCGAAAAAAACCGGTTTTTTTTCCTAGGGGCTCGGAATAAAACTAAAATACGGAAAAAACTCAAGCAAGTTTTTGAAGGAACTAGGCACAATAACTGGTTAAATTCGCTTCAAATGCTTTGAATTTACGTTAATAGAAGCCTTACAAGCATTTTCCTGGCATAACTTTGCTGTTTTTGGCAAAAACTACTTGTACCATTTTCAGGCAACTTTTGATATTTTATTTTTGTTGTTTTATAATCAAATTACTACTCTAAAAGATTAAATTAGTGCATTTCGTAAAAAAACTCATGCTATTTCGTTGAATTCTGCTATAAAAAGCGATTGTTAAAAATTTTTTCTGTCATCTCGGAAAATAACTTCTGGAAAAAACCGAAAAAAACTGAAAAAAAACCGGCTTGAGTTTTATGTACCGTACTAATGTTGGCTTAAAGTTATTGATGTGCACTGGGAACTGGGTCAATGAAGATTTTGGGCCGCACAGCATTTTCAGGCCCCGGGACGGACACCGGGTATGCCCCACCAGTGCGCCTGCCCGACCAGGCCGGCGAAAATGTGCTCATGCACATCTTTACCTAGAGCTCAAACGGCATCAATTGCTGAATTCCATTCTAACGTACGTACAGTAAGTAAAGACTGCTTTTCCAATCCATACAAGTTTTCGTATTTTTGACAAAGCTATTTTCCGCCATTAGTTTCAAATTCCGCCTTGTCTTTGTTCTTAATGAAAAATCAGTGCCAAAAGCTCAATCAGTAATCTCTTGACTGTTTCACTTTAGCTGCAGAACAGCAGTTAAGTCAGTTTGGGTCTTTTGATCACAAACAATCGCTGTGAAAATGCGTTGATGCCGTCCCCAGCTTTTCCACTACAATTGGGCACGTTCAAAATAGAACAAAATGCAGACTGGTGCTCTTTAAAGCCTTTAGATTGCGTTGACAGCGCACTCTCGCAACTTTGCGGACCGCCTCTGGCTCTCGCAGGATTTGCGATGATCGCAAGGATTTGCGAGAGCGCCAATTTTTCATGCAACGGCCAACACTTGCGATGGCCAACTTGCGAGACACTTGCGAGAGCAGCGGCCAGTTACGAGACTCGCAACCACTTGCGAGAGTTTCATGCAACCGGCCCACTGGCCCGGTTGCATGAAACTCTCGCAAGTTGCGATATCGCAAATGGCCGCGACTCTCGCAACTTGAGTTGCGAGTCTCGTAAGTTGCGAGAGCGCAGGGGTGCGTTGCACGAAACTCTTTTAACTCTCGTAGAGTTGCGAGAGCAGTTGCGAGATCGCAAGCTGTTGCGAGAGTATGTAAAATTGCGATTCTGACCATTTTCTTGCAATATTTGTTTCCTCGTGCCCTCAGAATTGCACTTTTTATTGTAAAGATGAGCACTACGAAAACTAATATGATTTTAATTAATTTATTTCGTCCTCTGAGCAAGAAAAGTAAAATGACTGAGGCATAGGCCTCCTACAAAACAGATTTTGGTTCAAATAATCATTAAGCAGATTTTACTGAATAATTCATTCAACAGATTGCACCAGTACTACTAAACTTATGCTAAAATATACATTGTAGTTAGGAAATGTTAGATGTGGGATTCAAAGTAAAGCTATTGTAACGGTGAGCTGTTATAAATGTGCAATAGTTGCTCATCTAGGGCTTTATAGTTTGTTTCCCGCGCACGTTTATGCAATACGTATGTACGCTATGTACCGTACTAATGTCGGCTTGCCTAAAGTTAGTGATGTGCACCGGGCACTGGGTCATTGAAGATTTTGGACGGACAGGGCCGCACAGCATTTTCAAGCCTCGGCCCAGGGACGGACCGGGCATGCCCCACCGGTACTGCCCGTCCGATCAGGCCGGCGAAAATGTGCTCATGCACATACACCTCTGTCTAGAGCTCAAACGGCATCAATTGCTGAATCCCAACGTACGTACAGTAAGTAAAGACTGCTTTTTCAATCCATACAAGTTTTCGTATTTTTGACAAAGCTATTTTCCGCCGTTAGTTTCAAATTCTGGCTTGTCTTTGTTCTTAATGTAAAATCGGTGCCAAAAGCTCAGTCAGTAATCTCTTAACTGTTTCATTTTAGTTGTAGAAAAGCAGTTAAGTCAGTTATTTTACAATCGCTGTAAAATGCGTTGATGCCATTCCCAGATTTCCACTAGACTTGGGCACGCTTAAAACTCAACGCAATGCGGATTGGTGCTCTTTAAAGCCTTTAGATTACGTTGACAGCGCACTCTCGTAAACGTTGTGGACCGCCTCTGGCTCTCGCAGGATTTGCGATGATCGCAGCGACTTGCGAGAGCGCCAATTTTTCATGCAACGGTCAACACTTGCGATGGCCAACTTGCGAGACACTTGCGAGAGCAGCGGCCAGTTACGAGACTCGCAACCACTTGCGAGAGTTTCATGCAACCGTCCCATTTATTCAACAAAATGCAGACGACAAAA
>JASANB010002003.1:0-28495 GCA_030248155.1 Sabatieria punctata | reverse complement strand
CTCGGTTGGCAATGACAATTAAGATGCATTTTGCGAGAAAGTCAGCTTTGAGGGGGCAAGCAGGGCCATCTCACGAATCTGGCTGATATTTATATCTATTAAAATAGAGCACAGTCGAAGACCAACGGTGCATGCCCGGCCACCAGCAACTCCCTAGAACCGGAGCTACACCCTCTCAAAGTTGGGTCGGCAGCAATTTTCGGGCTCATTTTAATAGCTCTGACACCCTCCATTCAAACGATTACCCTTCATTTGTTTCTTAAGCTAGGATCCTGACTCGCATATGGTTTTGTAGCTGGTCCAATGGCCTTTCATTTTCAGCATTCATGCATTTCGGAAATGAACCTTTTGTTAGTCAATAGTGTACCCGACCTATTTTGACCCGCTGAGTTAAAAAATGTCGTTTGTTTTAATCTATAGTTACTCGTTTTAGAGATATATGAATATTAATGCAAATTTTGTTTGATCAGTAATATCTCAAAATTGAACAGCAGTAGAGAAAAACAAATGCCATTTTTGAACTCAGCGGGTCAAAATAGGTCGGGTACACTATTGACTAACAAAAGGTTCATTTCAGAAATGCATGAATGCTGAACATTTATTTTAGGATTACGGCTTCTCATGGCATGTTTCTTAATGAAACTTTGGAGGTCCATAACTTGCGACAGAGTGGCCGTAGCGCACAGCTGGGCCGTTTACAACGACTGGCGTGTCTATGCATAACAGGGGCTCTACAAACAACACCCACAGCAGCAATGGAAGTTCTGTTGTGTCTTCCACCGCTACACACTTGGATTCAAGTGGAAGCGATGGCGACCTGCTACAGACTTAAAAGTACTATGCAGTGGCACAGGGTAGGTCGTGGTCATTGTAGTGTTTGGGCACAATTGTGCGATTTATCGCCACTGTACCAATTCCCAAGTGACCAACAACTACCCAATTACGTGTTTGATAAGAAATATCAGGTCGACTTCCCGAGTAGGGAGGTCTGGCAGGGTAATACTCCTAATGCAACCGACACTCTCTACTGTTATACGGATGGTTCCAGGTTAACAGGTTTAGAGAATTCGGGAGCAGGAGTATTTATACAGAGACTGGGGGTAGAGGATTCCTTTCCCCTGGGAAAGTATGCAACAGTTTTCCAGGCGGAGGTCTATGCTATACTGAACTGCGCCAGGACTCCTGGATTAGTTAACTGTCTAGAGCAGAAGATCTGTATTTGCTCAGATAGTCAAGCAGCTCTAAGAGCAATAGTATCTCCACGCGTCAACTCTAAGTTGGTTGCAGAGTGTGTTAGGGAACTACGACTGGCGCTTCGTAAGAAGCTACAGCTGATGTGGGTACCTGGACACTCGGAAGTGGAGGGAAATGATCAGGCTGACCGACTAGCTCGGGCAGCTGCTGAGTTGCCACTTATAGGGCCGGAACCGGCCCTTGGCATCTCAGTTAGGAAAGTGAGGACAGATTTAAGAAGTTGGGCAAAGAACCAGCTGCAAACTGCCTGGGATCTACGAACCGACTGTAGGCAATCTAAGCAGTTCATTCTGGGACCCAGATTGGTGGTGACCAGAGAATTACTTAGTCTTAGTAGAAGGGAACTGAAACTGGTGGTCGGTTGGTTAACTGGACACAGTAGTAACCTTAATAGACATCTCAGCATCATGGGCTTGGTGGATGATCCAACATGCTCATTTTGCTTAGAGGAGGAGGAAACACCTGAACGTTTGGTCACAGAATGTGATGCATTGGCTGGACGTAGACAAGCTATTCTGGGCAGTAGATATCTTACCACCCAGGACCTGAGCGATGTAACCGCTAGGGACCTCCTGAGGTTGATTAAAGCCTCGGGTATACCTAACCGCTAGATATCCCCCAAGGCTGGTTGAGCCTTGCGTTGGTGATAGTATCCGAAATGAAGAGAGATGATATGGGGTAATGAAATGGACATGTTGGTCTGATCATAGGGCCGTACAGGCCCCTCCAATATATCGGATCGGATCGGAACATGCTCGTTTGAAAGGTGACTCAATTCAGTCGCATCTAGGGTACAGAGCGATAAAAATTTATATCACCTAATGCAGTTTTTGCCGCTGATTACGAAAATGACATCTGTTTTTCAATCTGACTGCTCCTGAGCTACTTATGTAACTTTTATGCCCTGGTACTCAGACAAAAAGTTATCTGTCAAATCTGGTCATAATATGGTATCTATCTGGTGCAGTTTCCTCCGCTGATTCAGAATATCATCATATTTTTGCGCTACGGCCACTCTGTCGCAAGTTATGGACCTCCAAAGTTTCATTAAGAAACATGCCATGAGAAGCCGTAATCCTAAAATAAATGTTCAGCATTCATGCATTTCTGAAATGAACCTTTTGTTAGTCAATAGTGTACCCGACCTATTTTGACCCGCTGAGTTCAAAAATGGCATTTGTTTTTCTCTACTGCTGTTCAATTTTGAGATATTACTGATCAAACAAAATTTGCATTAATATTCATATATCTCTAAAACGAGTAACTATAGATTAAAACAAACGCCATTTTTGAACTCAGCGGGTCAAAATAGGTCGGGTACACTATTGACTAACAAAAGGTTCATTTCCGAAATGCATGAATGCTGAACATTTATTTTAGGATTACGGCTTCTCATGGCATGTTTCTTAATGAAACTTTGGAGGTCCATAACTTGCGACAGAGTGGCCGTAGCGCAAAGATATGATGATATTCTGAATCAGCGGAGGAAACTGCACCAGATAGATACCATATTATGACCAGATTTGACAGATAACTTATTGTCTGAGTACCAGGGCATAAAAGTTACATAAGTAGCTCAGGAGCAGTCAGATTGAAAAACAGATGTCATTTTCGTAATCAGCGGCAAAAACTGCATTAGGTGATATAAATTTTTATCGCTCTGTACCCTAGATGCGACTGAATTGAGTCACCTTTCAAACGAGCATGTTATAGCAAGTGCAGCCGTTTTCTTCCCAAATCATAAAAATGCCAATATCTTCAAAAGTAGGCAACGTAGAGCAAAAATAAAGTTATTTTCGGAATCAGCAGCAAAAACTACATAAGAAAAACTGCATTGCACCGCGGTTAATGGTCATACTAGCGAGTAGTGCCAGTCAAGAAATAGGGTTGGTCTCAACTTTGGACACCAATTTCTCCCGATCCAGAGCGAATCTAGCTAAACTGAATGCATTTTCGAACTCAGCACACAAAACTGCATATAACAGTATGCTAACAACCAAGCTTTGGAGAAAAAAATTTTTTTCGAACACCTTTGAGAGGCCAAAACACCCCCCCCTCCCCCCTAACCGCACACTTTGGGGCGCTCATTTTGTTTGGCCAACTCATGCCTAACTTTTGTTAAAACATTAGCTTGGCAGGGCCTTTGCACAAAAAGTTATAAAGATTTTTCGAAAAAAAAACGGAGTGGCATTTTGTGGAAATTTCGCAGTTTTCGGCGAATATCTCGGTAACCAGCTATGATCTGGAAACGGGAGTACCAGAAAATGAAAGGCCATTGGATCAGCTACAAAACCATATGCGAGTCAGGATCCTAGCTTAAGAAACAAATGAAGGGTAATCGTTTGAATGGAGGGTGTCAGAGCTATTAAAATGAGCCCGAAAATTGCTGCCGACCCAACTTTGAGGGGGTGTAGCTCCGGTTCTAGGGGGTTGCTGGTGGCCGGGCATGCACCGTTGGTCTTCGACTGTGCTCTATTTTAATAGATATAAATATCAGCCAGATCCGTGAGATGGCCCTGCTTGCCCCCTCTCTTCGGCACCAAAGCTGACTTTCTCGCAAAATGCATCTTAAGCACTTTGCCGTCCTTCTTTCCTGTAAACTCGGTTTTTCCTTCATAGCACTCAATTCGATTTTTTGCTCTTTACTGTCGACAAGTTTGGCTGTTTTTTCCTCCTCCTCGTCACTCAGCATAAGATCGACAAACAAATCTTGCGCCGCCATTCCCGACCAGACAAAAACGTACAATGACTGATTTTTTCTAAAACTGCTGCTTTTATAGTGAAAGGAATTTGAGTTTTACCTTGAGAAATTGGGTAAACACCAGACAGTTTTGACCAAAATAACAGTAGCTGCTGAAATAAGAAATTGTGGAAAAACAGATAAAAAGTAGCTCCTCACCAGAGCAGAAGAGATAAACAGATACTTACCACAACTAGGGATGGGCACGTAAATTAAGCGCCGATTTTTAATTTACGTTACGCTTAAAAATTACCGTAATTAAAAAAATCCGGATACGGAAATTAAACGAATACGAAAATTAAAATTTAGCAACACGTAAATTAATTTACGTTCCTAGCGTAAAACAGATTTTTCTGTTGAATCCTGAGCCCACCGCATTGCTTTGTTGTATTATAGGCATGTTTTTGGTTACTACTGAAACTTAAATGCGACTTTTAAGGTTAATTTTTCGAAAATTTTTCGCCCTTCTCGCACAGAAGCGCAATCCCACTCTTCGAACTGCTAAACCGGTTAATTTCGGTCAATTTTAGTAAGTCGAAATATCTTGTAGATACGTTTTTGAAGGCTTGAATTTGTCAATATGTTATCTCCCTGTATAAGAAAATAGGCAGAAAAGCCAGGCAACTATAAATTCATGTGTAGGTGTTGTACTACTGTTGGAAAGTTCAGGGTTGAAAAAGAGGTTCAGGTGCAAGTCAAAGCCAACATCGAAATTTCAGGTTCAAGTCCATCTTCTAAAAAACCTGGACAATAGGTTCAGGTTCAAGTCCAACGATATCTCCAAAAAACTGTAGATATTTTGCGCTGCTTGCAACTTTTCTGAGCTATAAGCTTTTCTACTGGCAGAAAAATATACATCAGACTTTACAGAGCAGTGTACTTTCGTTTTCTGACAGTTTCAGTTTGAAAATAGGTATAAAAACATGAAATCTTTAAAATTTTGTGCAATCCAACCGAAAAATTTTACATAGTTTATTAAAAATTGCAGTTGAAATTTGAACCTGTTGAGAAAGTCCAATAAAACGGAACAGGTTCAACTCCGGCTGAAAAAAAGTAGGTTAAGGTTCAGATTAAAGTCCACAAATTTCAGGTTAAAAACCTATTAATAGATCCAGGTTCAGTGGACTTGCCAACAGTATGTTGTACAGGGTGTCTCAAAAAATGATCACATTTCGTTTTACTGCCATTTCCGTAAATTTTGACCAAATCGGCTGAAATTTGAACCATAGGTGCCAAAAGTCGGGCAATTTTATGTGTTAAAGTTTGGTGCACTAGGCTTACCTCAATCCCGAGAAATTTAAAAAAAAGTGAAATTTGGTAATTTCAATTGTGAAAGTCGGTCACCGAAAAATGGAAACATTTCCTTTTCCTGTATCTTTTCTAATTTTTGACGGAATTGGATGAAATTTGGAGTGTAAACGCAGAAGTTCAGGGTAATTCGTGTGTAAAAAGTTGACGCATGAACTCCAACGCTATCGTTAGAGCTTAGGCGATAATGTAATGTAACTTTTTTCGGTGACCGGCTTTTGGTATTGAAACTACCAAATTTCACTTTTTTTGAAATTTCTCGAGAATTGGTCAAGCCTAGTGCACCAAATTTTAACACATAAAATTGCCCGAGTTTGGGCACATATGGTCCAAATTTCAGCCTATTTGGTCAAAATTTGCGGAAATCGCAGTGAAAAGAAATGTGATCATTTTTTCGGTGACCGGCTTTCACTATTGATTTAACTAATTTCACTTTTTTTGAAATTTCTCGGGAATGAGTCAAGCCTAGTGTACTGTGGAATACATATATGTATATGTATATGTAAAAAATACATATTATGTATTATTTTTGGAATACATATATGTATATGTATATGTTTATGTATTCCTCAGAGAATATGTTTATGTATATGTATTCTGAGGCCATTATGTATTTAAAATACATATTTGAAAATACATATTGAATTTCTGATGAAATGCTGCATTTTCAAGTCTCAGCCTGCCATCCATAGCATGAAATTACATTTTCTTAGGATGCCAATGTCTGAATTTGCTCCAGTGGTAGAAAAACCACAGATTTGGTGTTTTAATTAAGTATTATACCATCACCGTGTAAAGTGGTGCGAGGCGACCAAAATGAGTTCTAATGAGGGAACATTTAGATTTTCAAATTCAATAGATAAATGGCAGGAGAAAAATGCTCATTTCTTTTGCTAGTTGACCTAGACGAAATTATTGGCCATTGCGGTTTCAAAAACAAAGTTGATTGCACAGGTCTCCCATACAGAAAATGACTGACTGTACGTGGAGGATTTTTAACAGAACTCAAATGTGGAAATTATTCCTAATTTGACTGACGTACTGAATCAATTTCATGCTAATCAGGTCCAAGCGTAGACCCTTTCTAATTTCAGTCACAAACAACTCTTTTAGCAGCATTTTTCAACTTAAAACCTGGCTTTGAAAAAATATGTATAATATGTATTTTATGTACATATTTTTTGAAAAAATACATATACATATTATGTATATGTATTCGTCATCGGAAAACATATACATATATGTATATGTATATGTTATGTATTCCACAAATTCAATATTTTGCCAACAGTAGCCTAGTGCACCAAACTTTAACACATAAAATTGCCCGAATTTGGGCACCTATGGTCCAAATTTCAGCCTATTTGGTCAAAATTTGCGGAAATGGCAGTAAAAAGAAATGTGATCATTTTTTGAGACACCCTGTACATTTAAAATGCATTCAAACAGAGAAGTGAAGTTACCTACTTTTCTTCACTACTAATCTTATATGTAAGTACTGTCATACGTACGTTTAACCATCAGTGTGCGGTAGGTAGACTACAGTCTGTAGTACGTACGTAGTTGGCTAGTTGCTGCGCAGTTATAAAACCCTCAGCAGCTACAGTAATTCAGCCAAAAAACATACCCACATTTCATTCCTTCCTCGATTTCAAAAATACGAATGCAATTCCAATCGAACAAACACAGAATTAAATTTTGCATTGCATACAGTTCATTTTATAATTTTTCCGCGATATTCGATTGCTACTACCTACTAGCGATTTTTGAAGAAAAACGAAAATTAATTTACGTTTGGCTGGAATCTTATTCGTTTCGACGTTACGGAAATTAATTTACGTAACGCGTTACAGCAAGAAATTAGCCGTTTTAATTTCCGTAACACGTTACGATTACGGAAATTAAAATCTGGTAAAACAGAAATAACGTGTACGTAAACTACCGATTTTAATTTACGTTGCCCATCCCTACATGCAGGTCACCAAAATTGGCTGTCTTTAATGAGCATTTCGACGGCCATCATAATTAAGTCACGGAACGGCCTATTCTTAAGCACAGCCCCAACCCTCAAACTAATTTCCGTGTCTCCACAGAAAATCCTGTGCTTTCCGTGGTTTAAACTGTGCATTGTATATACTTATGATTTTTCCAATTTCCGACTTAAGCGTTGCCAATACTTTAGCTTAGCAGGGGTTGCCAGATACCTTAGGTGATGCCGGTACTTCGGCTTAACTGGGGGTTCACAATGGAACACCAAATACAGTCAAGCGAACACAAAATCAATAGCATAAGAGCCAAAGAAGCAATAAGCAATAATAACATACCCGTACCGGAGAGTGCTGCATAGGGTACCCCTCCAGATAGCGTACCCGGGGTACACTAACTGGCACTTAGTGCAGGATTGTGTACCCGGGGTACAGATTTTATGTCATGGGTGTCCAAAATTTCCAACATTACGGCAGGTATAAAGCAGGTCTACATATAGTTTTGCGAAATTTCAATCGTTTTTACTGATACAAACCTCACAAGAATGGAAACTTTGACCAACCACTCTCATTTTCATGACAGAAACAGTAATCTCGATTGGAAAATTGCATTTTTGCTAGAAATCGTGAAAACAAGCAGTTTAACATGATTTGGCTAAGTGCCAGTTAGTGTACCGGGTACACTAACAGGATCTGATTTTTGTTGCGGAAAATGCTAAGTGCTGGTTAGTGTACCCGGGTACCCAATGCAGCACTCTCCGGTAGGTGCGCTACTTACGTATATGTATATATATAGTACAATAGAATGTTCCAGAACATGACGTCAGGGTGATTCTACTGTTGTTTGGGCATGGGATTTTCAGGAATCGGTTCGGTATGGGTAGGTATTTTTCGGCATACCCAGGAATCGGTTCGGTATGGGTAGGTATTCACAAAAATACCGACATTTATTCGGCATGTTTCTTAATGAAACTTTGGAGGTCCATAACTTGCGACCGTGTGGCCATAGCGCAAAAATATGATGATATTCTGAATCAGCGGAAAAAACTGCACCAGTTAGATACCATGTTATGCCCAGATTTGACAGATAGCTTACTGTCTGAGTACCAGGGCATAAAAGTTACATAAGTAGCTCAGGAGCAGTCATATTGAAAAACAGATGTCATTTTCGTAATCAGCGGCAAAAACTGCATTGGGTGATATATATAAATTTTTATGGTTCTGTACCCTAGATGCGACTGAATTGAGTCACCTTTCATATGAGCATCTTAATCGCAAGTGCAGCCGTTTTCTTCCCAAATCATAAAAATGCCCATATCTTCAAAAGTAGGCAACTTAGAGCGAAAATAAAGTTATTTTCGGAATCAGCAGCAAAAACTACATAAGAAAAACTGCATTGCACCGCGGTTAATGGTCATACTAGCGAGTAGTGCCCAGTGGCGTATCCAGGATTTTGGAAAGGGGGGTGTAAAATTTTGAAAGTGCCTGGTTGGGCCGCTGCCCAACCAGGGCTAGAAAATTTAGCAAAATTAGCCTTCAAAAACGCGTTTAAAACGCATTCCGAGCTTAAAATTAACAGAAATTACAAGTTTTAGTAGTTTATAATGGCCTGATTGGGCTACTGCCCGACCAGGGCGAGAAAATTTTGAAAATTTGGCCTTCAAAAACGCATTTAGAGGGCATTCTGAGCACAAAATAGACAGTTTTAGTACATAATTCATTAGTTTCTTATATTTTTGACAGACTTCTTCTTCCTACCTCCACCGCAAAGGGGGGTGTACACGCACTACACCCCCCTGGATACACCACTGGTAGTGCCAGTCAAGAAATAGGGTTGGTCTCAACTTTGGACGCCAATTTCTCCCGATCCAGAGCGAATCTAGCTTAACTGAATGCATTTTCGAACTCAGTTGAGTAGAGGGACATACTGGTAAAAAGGGTTTACAAGAAGCTTTTCTCTGACTGGCAAAGATCAACACCACCAGAGATGGATGTGCAAAGTGATTCAGCAGCTCTACTATAATTTTAAAATGCGTTTTTAGCATTTTATGCAGTTTCATAACGAAAAAATCCTAAAAACGAACGTAACTAAACTGATTTTAGCTGCCTTTTAAGCCTAAATTGGTATTTTGTGCGATTATTCGGCTAAAATCTGGATAGTAACTTTTTTTAACAAAATACCTGATACTTAAGAGCCATATTTTTTAAGAACGGGGCAGGTCCCCTTACAAAGGCGGAACATGAAATTTTCTGACCTATACTTTTTATGTCATGAATCAATAGGTCTTTAGTAGAAAACACCACCACTGTGGTATTTTTGCTCTGCGATACCGCTTGGGGTATTTATGGCCAAAAACGTGATTTTGGACATTTTTAACTGGTTCTCCAGTGCGCAATTGCCGATCGCGGTCATATCTTCAGCATAAATTAGTCTTACTATGACCTGTCACGGACACTCTGTTAACGTGATTCGAATTTGGCGCTCTGCGCCACAGTTTTTATAACAGTTTGTGATTGCTCATTTTGGCTCGCTTTTCTTGTTTTTGAGATTTGAAAGATACTGGTCTGCTGAGAGCTACGTTAGCGTGGTGTGGTAAAACTTCCCTTTTGTCTCCTATTGCTTTATTGAGGTATCATGTCTTGACTCCGATCGCGTCGTCAACTTATCACAACGTCTAATTCGGTGCATTTAGAATAGTTCAGAACAGCGGCAGAGAACACCTGCAAAAAGTGGTGCCCAATAAATACCGCTCGAGCCGAGAATTGGCGTAGAATGGGACGATTCCGTAAAGAGGAACCGACTGAAAAGAAATCTGACTCGAAAGAAAGGTGAGGCGGCTGAAAATGTCAAATAAACGTGCTAAAGATAAACAGCGCCAAGAAACAGACACCCTAGGAAACGCCGATTCTCAGAAAAGGTGTCAAGACTTGATTTTAGAAGTTAAAGCCTTAGATACGGAGCTGCAGTATTTAGCAAAGGAGCTGCCTCCGTTGTTGCCAACTGAATCGCAACAAGCTAAGTCATTTGAACTCTGGAAAAGCTGTATGCAAACGCAGATTTGTCAGTTAGAAATTACTTTAGCTCAGTACCCGCCATTGACGCCTTCGACGCAAAAAATTGGAGCTAATTCCACAGTTGTCAAATGATGAGTTGACACATGCTACTACCCTGTGGATACGGTGGGCTCAATCTGAATGCTACTTTGCTGAGCTCAAAGCACTTGAAACTCGCCCAACTAAGGTACCACCATTAATTCGCCAGCTAGAGTTAACCTTAGACGCAGATGGGGTGATACGGTGTACTGGGCGATTTGAGAACGCAAATTTGACCTATGATCGAGCGTATCCAAAGTTGTTGCCGCGCTCTAATCCGTTTACACGCCTAGTAGTACAGACAGTACACCACCGTGCGCTACATGCAGGACCCAATCTAACACTCAGCTTGTTGAGATTCCATTATTGGGTGCCCCAAGCGCGACTATTGGTGCGCTCAGTACTTCGTCAGTGCCGCACCTGCCGGCGGTGGGTAGCTAAACCGTTTAATCAGCCAGCGCCACCCCCATTGCCGAAATGCAGAGTCACTAGGCAGCCGCCATTTGCCTCAATTGGTTTTGATTACTTAGGACCTCTCATAGTGCGCGATGAAACCGAAACCGAGGTCAAAGTTTGGATCTGTCTTTTTATTTGCTGTGTGACTAGAGCATTGCACCTTGAAATAGTACGGAAATGCGACACTAACTCATTCCTAACGGCATTTCGTCGTTTCTGTGGCCGGCGAGGCGTGCCAAAGCTGATTATTTCCGACAACGCAACTCAGTTTAAATTAAGCGACAGTTCGCTGAAATTCCTTTGGAATAAGACCGCGTTGGCAGAGAGTCAGATTTTGCAGAAGTTCAGCAGCCTTGGCATCCAATGGAAGTTCATTCCGGCGCTCTCTCCTTGGATGGGAGGATTTTACGAAAGGCTCGTACAGTCAGTAAAAAAGATCCTCAAACGAGTGCTAGGAAAAGCAACGGTCAGCGTTTCTGAGCTAGACACACTAATAATTGAAGTGGAGGGGGTACTAAACAGCCGGCCATTGTTGGCAGTTGATGAATCTCTTGAACAAGTAATCTCGCCTGCTAATTTGTTAGCTGGGCGATCGAATCTGCAGCTCCCCCCAATTTTGTCAGAAACTGACCCCGAATTTTTGCCTAATGACAAACAAAGCAATCAGTCTAAAAAATTACTCGAGTATTGGTCTGCCACGCAACGTGCAGTAAACTCATTTTGGAGAGCGTGGCAAATGTCGTACTTAGCCAATTTAAGAGAAGCCCATGCCCAGATTGCCCAGCGAGCGACTGCAAAGGGCCGTGAATCCTTGTTGAAAGAAGGAACTGTGGTACTACTCAAGGATTCCACCCCCCGTGGCGTCTGGAAGTTGGGCAGAATTGAAAAGCTTATTGTTGGTTCAGACAATGTTTGCCGGTCTGTCCAAATTCGTACGTCCAGCAATAAGCTTTCCATTCGAGCGGTCAAACTGCTGGTTCCGCTCGAAGGGCCTGTGGACGATTGAGTGTACGTACTCGAGTAACATTGCACGTTTTATGCGTTTTAGCGCACCTGAGCTGGATTCAAATACAACCTACAACAACAGTTTTGTTGACGAGCGAGTAGTGTCTATTATTCCTGGAGACGGTAAGAGGACAAAGGCCAGCCAATTTGTAATGCCCGCGAGATACCCAAAGGGCGAATCGCAGTCCGTGTCTGCTAGGCCAACGCCACAGCTGCGTGTCAGTCTCAAACCGGGCGAAGCCTGCGCCATGGAAGTAGATCAAGGCAAAGAAAGTGTCCCAACCGGCCAAGTACAAGTACGTCAACGTCAACCAGTCAACTGGCGAGGTAGAGTTCGTTCGCAAAGAGGAGTGAGGCGTACTGGCCGTGGTCGAGTGATCGCATACAACCCCAATCTACGTGCAGCCAAGGCCATACGTCAGCGCGTGTTCAGAGTAAACAGAGGCCGGCGAGCCGGAGCCGTCGGAAGAAGGGCCGGACGTGGCCGTCGTGTGATCACCAACCGAGGAAGAGGGGGTCGGCCCATGCAACCTCCTCGAGCCAACTACAGTAGCCGTGCTGGTCGTCCGAACTTTCGGGGAAGAATCTTTACCAATGGCCAGCGAAGAGGTTGGGCGCCACAGTACAGAAGACATCGTTCTGGTCGGCGCGGAAATAACTACAACCAACGCTATTGTGTCAACTGTCAGACTTTCGATCACTGGACTAACGCATGTGGCGTGGGATACTCGCAGCACCCTCCTTACGGACCCCCACACTCCTACTACCAGCTCTATCCTACCTTTTATCCGCCACCTATGCCACCTCAGTTTCCGGTTCCTCACTATGGTGGCTGGAGGCCGTTTTACCCCGTACCTTTTGGCTACTGGGGCTAGACTTTAACCTGACTGTGATCTAGAGCTTTACTTACTGTGTTCTTTGTTCCGGGTGGAGTGTCACGGACACTCTGTTAACGTGATTCGAATTTGGCGCTCTGCGCCACAGTTTTCATAACAGTTTGTGATTGCTCATTTTGGCTCGCTTTTCTTGTTTTTGAGATTTGAAAGATACTGGTCTGCTGAGAGCTACGTTAGCGTGGTGTGGTAAAACTTCCCTTTTGTCTCCTATTGCTTTATTGAGGTATCATGTCTTGACTCCGATCGCGTCGTCAACTTATCACAACGTCTAATTCGCTGCATTTAGGATAGTTCAGAACAGCGGCAGAGAACACCTGCAAAATGACCACTGCACCCACAAAGTTTGGGGCTGATCGATTCAGGCCAGCGTGAATACCGTTGATTTTAGGGGTTATTTTAAAAAGTGAAAAATAATTTTTGATGTCCCTCGCAGATTTTGGCCATACTTTCAGGGTATATAGAACACGTTGTCCTCTACACGTTGGTGTTTTCACTTTTTTGGCATCGGCCCCGTTTTTGAGTTATTCATGTTTTAATTTTCCGAAAAAACTTTGCGGCATCTTTCAGAATCATTCACAATTCCGGCGTCCATGAAGCTAGAGCGGCCCGCAGCAGAGCATTGGCCGTAGAATGTGATGGGTTATCCAACGATATACGCGAAATCGATCTACGACCACTTATACCAGAGTGGCACTAAGTCAAAATTTCGATCGAAAATGACGCAAGCTCCGACCTGGTTTTCTTCAGATTTTGACACCTGCTGCCGAACTAATTAGTCAAATTGCGTAGATTCGGCCGTCAAATGATAGCTGAGATTCTTGCGATTCCGAAAATGACCATATTTTTGCTCTCACGATATTTTTGAGTGCACTGTTCTCACGATATGGGCATTTAAAACTATTCGCAAAGAAAATGACTCATCTTGTTATATCATCCCGGTCTGAAAGGTGACTCAAATCAATCATATGCAGGATACATAGCCATGAAATCTGCATCACCTAATGCAGTTTTCCACACTAATTATAAAAATTACAGTGGTTTTACAATATGACCAGTCCTGAGCGACTTATTTTCACCTGGTGCCCTGGCATTCACATTGTTAGTGATTTATGAAACCAAAGCATCAAGTGCTTCCCATTAGGTGCATTTTTCTTCACTGATTCTGAATATAATCTTCTTTTGGCGCTAGGACAACTCAGTCGGTAGTTATGGACCTCTGAAGCTTCATCAACATATACACTTTTGAGAGCCATAATCTTAAAATAGATAGGCTATGTTTCAATACTTCCGAAGGGAATCTACCATCAATTAATAGTGTTCCTAGTCTATTTTGGCCTGCTGATTTCAGAAATGACCTTAATTTTTCTGTATAAGCTCGAGATTTTGAGATATAACACTGTCTACTTATTGCACTATGGTAAACTTGCATCTTGAAATTGGAAGGGCATAAAGTAAAACTAAGGTCATTTCTGAAATTAGCAGGTCAAAATAGGCCAGAAACACTGTTTATTGATAGTACATTACTTTCAGAAGTGCCGAAACACAGACTGTCTATTTCAAGACTGTAAACTGGAAATTGGGTAATTTTCGATCGAAACTTTGACTTGATGCCACTCTGGTGTAAGTGGTCGTAGATCGATTTCGCGTATATAGTTGGATAGCCCATGACATTCTACGTCCAACGCTCTACTGCGGGTCGCTCTAGCTTCATGGACACCGGAATTGTGAATGATTCTAAAAGATAGCGCAAAATTTTTTTGGAAAATTAAAGCATGAATAACTCAATAACGGGGCCGATGCCAAAAAAAAGTGAAATCACCAACGTGTAGAGGACGATGTGTTCTATTTACCCTCAAAGTATGGCCAAAATCTGCGAGGGACGTCAAAAAATTATTTTTCACTTTCTAAAATAACCACTAAAATCAACGGTATTCACGCTGGCCTGAATCGATCAGCCCCAAACTTTGTGGGTGCAGTGGTCATAGTGAGACTAATTTATGCTGAAGATATGACCGCGATCGGCAATTGCGCACTGGAGAACCACTTGAAAATGTCCAAAATCACGTTTTTGGCCATAAATACCGCAAGCGGTATCACAGAGCAAAAATACCGCAGTGGTGATGTTTTCTACTAAAGACTTATTGATTCATCACATAAAGGTATCAGAAAATTCCATGTTCCGCCGCCTGCCCCGGTCTTATAAAAAATGACTCTTAATACCTGATACCTGTTTTTTTTTGAATACCTACCTCTATACCTGATGCCTGATTGGGTGCTTTTGAAATACCTGATACCTGTTATTAGGTACTTTCTGAATACATGCCCACTGTACCGGCTGACGACTGGCGCAATTTTTCAGCCGGAGCAAGAGCGAGACGCGCCGTAGAAAAAACTTGTTTTCGATTCGCTTGGGTTTGAGCAAATATTTTGCACTCTATGATAAAAGTGGCTGCTGATAAGAAAAGCCAAATAAAAAGCAGATCTGCTGGTCTAGCCTGGCGATCATTTTAGCTAACTGGAAGCTCATCACCAGTCCAGAAGTGAATACGAAGAACTGGCGTCTTCAGAATCGGCATACAAGAGAAGTAAGTATTACCCAATAAGGTAAGGTACTAGATCGAGTAAATATCACAGAATTTTAATATATGGAATCAGCAACTCAACCATACATGCACCGGATTTTTCTGTAACTACTGTATGCCTATGGGCTTATTAATGCTAACTTCATTTTTCAGCCTTTTTCACTTAAATGCAATAGAATAAAGATTAAAGTAAATGCTATCGTTCGATGCTGTTTAACACTGAATTGTTATCGTGCAAATATCATTGCATTTTACATTCGCTCTTTCGATTTGCCCTCAATTTACTCTGTTTTTCATCATGTTTTGCCTAAAATAAGCTCAGAAGGGCTTATTTTTTTCCGCGCTTGTTTTCGGAAAACCTAGTGTTGTTGTGTCATGTTATGACAAAGTCAAAGTCATAGTTAATATGTACTTTTGTGATATTATAGTAACAGGCAGGTAGTCAAAGTCAAAGTTTGACTACCTTCGCTATCATAATATATCGACAACCGAAAACCAGATAGTCAAACAGTTTGACTTTGGCGACTGTACATTTTGCTATAAGCATAAGACTTTTCAACCGC
Source organism: Sabatieria punctata (assembly GCA_030248155.1). NCBI lineage: Eukaryota > Metazoa > Nematoda > Chromadorea > Araeolaimida > Comesomatidae > Sabatieria > Sabatieria punctata. Next base: position 12,613 of record JASANB010002003.1, on the reverse strand, counting down.
ATTTTACCTCTTTTTACTGTCCGCAAATATAACATTTTATCAACTTGTTACATTTTAATACTTTAGAACACAAAGCAACCCTTTTCTCTATTGCATTTCTATTTCTCTGTTTTGCAACAATCGACACTCATTTAGTCAGCAAATCGCTGCTTGATGCAAGTTGTACAGTTACGATTAAAATTATGGCATTTAGTACAGTCAGTCATGCCTCGTTAATATGGCCACATCGGGACGAGGCCCAAATGGCCATATTATCGAAATAGCCATATTAACAGATCATAAATCACTATGTTTTCCATTGTAGGCGAAAGAATAGGTACGCCAGCTAGCTGGCCATATAATCGAGGGAACCATATTAACGAGGCACGACTGTACAATATCTTTCTTAAAAAAGTTCAGTCAGTCTCTGAACTCTGAATCATTGTGATGATATAATATCTCTAAAACGACATCATTGCTAAAGTCCGCATGCCTGAAGACCACTGTATCATTATAGCCTGTGTAGTTGGATCATTTGTATAGCAAAAAATCGATAATCAATCAAGTATCGATTATCGACTGATCACGTGATCGTAGTTGTAAATGGACGTCGCCAATAAATTTGGTGTACCAGAAAACTCCAAGTTGGTCATCCCATACATGTACTAGGGGGTTTGGGGGTTACCCATAGCTGGAAAGGCCAAAGCCCCCCCCCGACACAGGTTAAGCGACCGCCCCGACCGAATAATACAAGTACTAGTACTAACAAACTGGCTCAGAAATCACTAATTTTTAGCCTAAAATTCGCTTGAAAAACCTTTTGGAAACCGAATGTGGCGATATTTAACCGTTTTGGGAACGCTCCATTTAACTTAACAGTGTTGCGTTTAACAGGCTGCGTGTTAAGTCGCAACACGTTAATTGTTCGATTTTCTGTTCGATTATGTGTATCTGTTAATAAGTCGCAACAGGCTAATTAATGAAAACGTTAATCATATGATATATTCTTTTTGCAGTTAAAGGCACATAAAAAAGGAACAAAACTTAAGAAAAGGACCACACTTGGCAGAACGATTCTAGGACACTACCACTTGTTGCCGACGACTTTTTTGTTTGATCTAGCCTTACACTGTAAGTCTGAGCCTAAACTTTATCTTTTATCCTTATACTTTATCCTAAAATTCATTAGCCCTTTGCTGGCTTAACATAACTCTGGAATGTCTAAGTGCTTCAACGCACAGCCCTCTACGCAAAAGTTCGATTTTCAACTTAGAATAGGAGTGAGTAGGGGTAAAACTTGATCGAATCAGAGACTGACTCTAAAAATAATTATCCATGTCAGAAAAACGCAATAGTCACGTAAGCTCCAGTTGACCAGGACAAGGAAGTGGCTAGCTTTTCTGAAAAGGAAGAAACAGCTTGCATCTACAGTACGTCAGCAGTAACGCATTTAATTACTGCAATTGACATTGAAGCTTGTCTTCTTGGCGTGTCTGCTGGCAGCTGCTACTGCGCTGGCATGCTACGAGAGCCAGGTATACTGCACTCGTTCCGTTATTTCAGTCTAAGTACATACATACTATAAATCAGTGCTACGGCTTCATAATCAGACACTCGCGTACACATATGGGTAGACACAATCCTAAACCTTCAACCACCAGTGACAGTGTGTTACCTGCCACAGTGTCCTTATCTGCACTTAGTTACAGGGAGACGACAGCAGGATCAAAAGCAAATCAAACCGGTGGAGCTACTGTGCCATTGCAAGCAGCAGTCTCAACGGACTGTTCCACAAATCAGCAACCTGGCTCTTCGGTGAAGACGACGGTAAGAAAATGAGCACATCTGATCAATATGAGCTGAACCGAGCGTTCCGAGCTAAATTTCACTTTTGAACTATGAATAGGACAAAGACCAAAATTTGATCCACTGTCAAACAAGACGTCTAATGCTTCGAATTTAGTAATCGATAACACACAACTGTTTGATGGAGTATTCGCTGAGAACGTACACGAAGGAAACAAATCTTACGAAATTCTGTCAACTTGTATTTTTGAGGTAATCCATATGTTTGTTATGTACAAAAAACAGTCACCTACAAAAACTATTTAGCGATACGTGACCGAATTGGACCAGAAGCCGTGGTTCATGTTGCGCTGCGTCTGTAAAACGGACCTTTGCAACAACGCAACCAACTATGAAGAGTTTTTCCTGAATCTCAGAAATTAAACTCACCACCCGTTCGGATCCGCTCTGAAGCCGGATGATACCGTTGAACTAGTCAAACCCTATCTTGTTAATAGTCGGCCTGCCTGCACAGTGCGACTAATTTGTAATAAAAGTTTATCATACGCTGCAGCGATGTGAGGTTGAGGTGTGTTTTTTTCCGGTGTCTTTTTTTCGTTTTTTTTTTTCGAAAAAAAACAGGTTTATAAATCGTGGAAAAAAACTCAAGCTAAAAATAGCTAATTTATGTCATTTTTCAGTTAAAAAATGAAATTTTGCGATGTATAATAGGCCAGACTAACTCAAAACTCTTAGAAAAACAACAGAAAAGACAAAATTTGGCAATTTTAAACAAAAAGGCCAACTGCTGTAAGAAAATTTACATATAGCGTTTATTGATGGGGCGGGGCTATCAGGCACTGTTTCATGGCTGTTTTGTGATATACAGTATAGATAAAAAAATGTCCCATCGCTTTTTCGGCCTTCACTCAAACGTTTCGTTCTCAGTCACTTCTTTACCGATTTGGCTCAAATTTTCAGCAAAAATTAACAACATGGTTGGCTAAATATTCTGCAAGTTTAGTGCCAAAATTCCGACTCATACTGGTTTTATCACCCAAAAACTAGGAATGAGAGTGGTCCACGCAAATTTATATTTTTTCGGTAATACAAGGAGTACAGGCCTGAAACTCACAGGAATGATTGGTGTTGCCATTGGGCATAACATACTAAGCAGGCAGCCCTGTAGCTCAAAGGGCACTAAAATGGGGGAATTTCAAAAACATGACGAAATATGACTTTTCTTCGCAAAACCGGCAAAATGACGATTCTAAAGATTTTCAATTTTCAAAAAACGCAGCAGGGATGGTTACTATGGTGTGGAACAGAGCTTAAATATCAGGTTCATTTATTTGTCGAACTTCCTGCTACAATCTGTGTTGATTAACAACAGATTCAGTGCTTTGATTCCAGAAGGTGCAGATTTCTTAACTATGGGATTTTCACTCATGTTTTTGAAATTCCCCCATTTTAGTGCCCTTTGAGCTACAGGGTTGCCCGCTTAGTATGTTATGCCCAATAGAAACACCAATCATTCCTGCAAGTTTCAGGACTGTACTCCTTGTATTACCGAAAAAAAAATAAATGAAGCGTTCAGACGAAGAAATGCCTCAGTCCATAAATAGATGAAACGAGAAAAACGCGTTCAAAGTTTTCGAACAGCCTGAAATAAATAGTGCAAAATGCTATTATGGCCTAAAGTGTATTATGCCAAAATAGGCCCATACCAGTGCTACTCTGCACCTGAGTTTGGGCCACCACATGTTTGCTGATTTACATATTTTTAAAAATTTGTGATAGTGGACTTAGGCTGTTTTATGGTTTAGACCTTAAAACAGCCTAAGTCCATATTCACAAATTTAAATAAGATCAGTGAGAGTAAGAGAGCAGTATTAGTAGTAGGATTGATTGCCTTCCAGAACTCCGGGTAGTGGACTAGCAATCTTTCCATCAATCTGCAGCTTAAAAATAGTGCTACAATAATCTGAAATGTAAAACCTACGTTGAGAGATTCCAGAATAAGGAGCCAAAAGGTGGCCAAAGGCCCATTTCAGTCTTCAAAAGCGGCATTCGATCAAAGTTTCTTGAACTAGTCTATCAGTACCCTAAGGCCCCTAATTTTTAAGTCTAAATATTGATTATTGAATGAGAAATTTTGATTTCAAAATTTAATCAACCTTAGTAAATGACGGAAAAATTTGTGATTTTCAGCCGTTAGCTAATTTACTCCAGAACCTGTAGGCGTACGCTAGCGTTCTTGCCACTATTCTGTAGCTGAAGGATAGCGCTACAATAACCTGAAATATAGAGCATAGATTTTAGGGGTTACAGGTAAGCTATTGGGCCAAAAGGGGGACGAAAATTATTTTCTTCAAAAACGCAATTCGACCGATGCTTCTTCAAGTAGTCAAAAAGTACTCTTAAATCCTCGATTTTTAAGTCTAAATTTTGATTACTAAGCCAGAACATCAAATTCGAAATTTTGACCCGATGGTTAAGCAGCCCAATTACTGTATCTTCGAATTGAAGCATCAAATCTGGGATTCCTTTTCAGGGGTTTGAGAACTCAGCTATACTACGTATTAGTGTATCAACTTTCAGCTGTCTAGGCCAAAGTTTTAATTTTGGGTGTGAATATTGAGGCTCTTGACTTGGACTTAGGCTTTTCTTCAACTGAATTTCGAGCACTGTTAAAAAATTGCTTTGGTGTAACTTATGACATACAATGTTTTCAGATTAACTAATTTGTATTTAACATGTCTGTAGTTAGGGCATTGTGCTGCCGAGTAGAACTCAATTTTTTCAAAAAGTGGACTGAGGCATTTCTTCGTCTGAACGCTTCAAATTTGCGTGGACCACCCTCATTACTAGTTTTCGGGTCATAAAACCAGTATGAGTCGGAATTTTGGCACTAAACTTGCAGAATATTTAGCCAACCATGTTGTTAATTTTTGCTGAAAATTTGAGCCAAATCGGTAAAGAAGTAACTGAGAACGAAGCGTTTGAGTGAAGGCCGAAAAAGCGATGGGACATTTTTTTTTATCTATACTGTATATCTACATATGTAAGACGGGTATTTCTATTCAGAAAAGACTCAGGAAGGCGCTAGAAAGCGTTAGGAATCATAAAACCAGGCTAGGGTACTCAGAACTTGAGAAAAAAACTGGAAAAAACTGAAAAAAAAACCGAAAAAAAACGGGAAAAAACAGGCCGAGGTATTTTTCGGAAAAATATACAACCCTGATACGCTGTTCACTTTATCCTAGGCCAATCTCTGAAGCCCATAATTCTAATCCTCAGTGGCGGGAATGTCGACTTTCTTCTGCAGGTAATGAATGAATGAACGAACGAATGAGAAAGTTTGACTGCCTGGACTGGCACCCGACTTACAGTTGTTTAACTAATGCATGGTTTTCAGCTTATTTATTACACAGCCTTTTCAGTAAAACTAGCGGTTTGCTCTTAAAATCGCCGATCACATATGCCCTTTGACCGAGAAGGGACAAGCGTGAGACGAATTAGTTGCTCAAACCTCAACAGCAGGCCAACCCACCTCACCAGTGTTCCCCAAGAAGTGTGCGGACCCCATACCCGACCCAAAAATATAAGTTCAACAGCAGCTGAAGTACTATAAACCGGCTGAGACATCACTAAATTTTAAAGTGATTTGAACTTATTTTTCTACACAAAATTCTTTTAAAAATTGCTGTTGGGCAGAATCGGCTAGGAGGAGGGAGGGTAAGAGAGTCTTTCAGCCTCACCTTTCGCTCAGGCCAGCTTGTATCTATCTGTTGCCAAACGTCATTGAATCTGCTGTAGGTTTATGGCGACAACACAATGGTATCTAATGTTGCACAGCTCTGAGTAAACTTTACTTCCTTTTTTTAAAGCCAGACACCTGTAAAACGGTACTTAGGCAGAAGCAGTAAAACAAATAAAACAAAGCCTATGCTATATGTACATGTTGTTGTTGTCTAATAACAAAGTCTTGAAACAAATCACCAGTAACAAACTTTCTAAAACTGCACAAATTACTTAAGACAACAGACTGGGGTAAGGCATTCCAGATACGAGAGGCTGCGTAAAACAAAGTGCTGCCCGTGGCGACCGTACGACTGGTCAGCTCAACGTGACGGCTATGGGCTAAGTTTAAACGTTCACTTCTTCGCACGCCTCGTCTAACAGCATTTCTAAGATCTACAGGGCTGTAACGGGCACCATGATAGTATTGATAAAACGATAGGAGTCTTCTCTGAGCAGCTAACAACCAAATAGCACTAAGACTGCACTGTTGAACAAGCTCACCATAAGACAGATCATAACGATTTAAGAACAGCTTAGCAATACTGTTGTCAAGTAAATTAAAATTAAAATTAAATTAAATTCGAAAATAATTTACTCCCGAAGAGTAAATTAGATGGCAAGTAAATTAAAATAAAATTAAATCTCTGAGGAAAATGTCAAAGTAAGTAAAAAGTAAATTAAATTAGATTGAAAAGGCCGAAAAATTTACTTTCAATTTACTACTAATTTACTTCTAATTTGCTTCATTGACCCTTCGATCTGTGGTAGTTTTGGCTCTCGCGTATTGCTTTTTGTGATTCTGTGCCTTTTCTGTCTGCCTATTTAACCGCAGAATGTACAGTACATATGCTCTCACTGTTGGAAACCCAGCTACAATGCAGCAGATACCATTCAACTCACAATTTTGCTCTGAAATTTTTTGATATTTCTGAGGACTGTGTCCTTCCATGACCTATGTTAACTAAAACAAATAAGAAATCTCAATCAAGCCAGATTCTAGGTGGGTAGAATTTGGCGAACTGGCAAGGCTTACTGCAAAATAGAATAGACATTTTACCGCCCTGAAGTTATGGACTAAAACCTGCTGATTTCTATTACAGTGTATGTACATATATCGTAATTGGTCAGGGCTAATACCAATAGAAGTTACTGTAGATGCTTGCTTGATTGATAAATCCAAAATGGTGATTTGGTGATTTCACAACTGTCAAACATGTTTCTCAGAAATCTAAATTAGAATCCTATAATACTACGTATAGCATGTCAAGCTACAGTTTTCGTGCAACCACTGATGCATGAAAACCCCCTTGTTTCATCAAATTCCGGTCTGTCCATAAGACAGTGTTATCTGAAGCTTTTCATCTGTTGGTCCTAGAAAAAAGCAAATAAAAAGCATTTCTGAACAACTGATTTTACCAAAAACATGACGCCATTTGAAAAGCTTAACAAAAGGATGGAGTAAGATTCATAATGCCATCAGTTCACTAGAAATCCATTCTCAGATATTAGGTGATTTTGGGGTATTTGCTGCAATGTTTTACATAGAAAAGTAAATTAGAATTTAATTAGAAGTTGAAAGTAAATTAAAATCAAATTAAATTGTTGGTAAATCAGTGCAAGTAAATTAAAAAGCAAGTAAATTATTTTGTGGAGGTGCAAGTAAATTAAAAAGCAAGTAAATTACTAAACTAATTTACTTGACAACGGTACTTAGCAAAGAGTCCCTGAGTTTTCTCAAGCCTAGCCCTACTGTAATTTGTTTTTGGAAACCAACACTCGATTGCATAACACAACTGCGGTAAAAAAACATTGCTTAAACAACCTTTCGAAAACAGACAACGGCGCTTTAAGGTGGGTTTATATACTTCGTCCGCGCGGACAAAACGGACACAAGCGGACAGGTTGTCCGCGCAGCAGTTTATACTTTGGCGGAGCGGACACGAGTGTCCGCCAGACAGTTTATACTTTGTCCGCGCGGACATGCCCGCGCGGACACAAAATCGGTGTCAGCGCGTGTCCGCTTCTGTCCGCCGGGAGAGTTGAAAAATTTCAACTGACACTTTGTCCGCGTCGCTATTAGTGCTGTTTGAACTTGTTATATTGTGAGTCTGAGTTCACAATTTTATCACGTTTGATGCTGAGGTTGCCGAGCTGTTAGGATTAGGTGAAATTAAGAGAAAAACAACAAAAAAGAGACGGTGTAAGAACATTGTACGTACTGTATGTTTAGCCTATCGATCAAACTGAAATCATGGCAAGTTTATGCAGCGGCTGCACCAATTTAAAATTGTGAAAGCTTCTAACCCATTCTCTGACTGTTGCAGACACCTTTGACAGCATGAGTCTCAAAGACCCACTGTCACACAACGGTCACAAAGACCGGACTGTCGCACAACGGTCACAAAGACCGGACTGTCGCACAACGGTCACAAAGACCGGACTGTTATGTTATGTTATGAGTGAAAAATAGTGAAGGAGAACTGCATTGCACCGCGGTTAATGGTCATACTAGCGAGTAGTGCCAGTCAAGAAATAGGGTTGGTCTCAACTTTGGACGCCAATTTCTCCCGATCCAGAGCGAATCTAGCTAAACTGAATGCATTTTCGAACTCAGCACACAAAACTGCATATAACAGTATGCTAACAACTAAGCTTTGCAGTAAAAAGTTTTTTCGAACACCTTTGAGAGGCCAAAACACCCCCCTCCCCCCAAACCGCACACTTTGGGGCGCTCATTTTCTTTGGCCAACTCATACCTAAATTTTGTTAAAACATTAGCTTGGCAGGGCCTTTGCACAAAAAGTTATAAAGATTTTGCGAAAAAAAAACGGAGGTGCATTTTGCGGAAATTTCGCAGTTTTCGGTAACCAGCTACCCGGAAACGGGAGTACCAGAAGATAAAAGGCCATTGGACCAGCTACAAAACCATATGCGAGTCGGGATCCTAGCTTAAGAAACGAATGAAGGGTGATCGTTTGAATGGAGGGTGTCAAAGCTATTAAAATGAGCCCGAAAATTGCTGCCGACTCAACTTTGAGGGGGTGTAGCTCCGGTTCCAGGGGGTTGCTGGTGGCCGGGCATGCACCGTTGGTCTTCGACTGTGCTCTATTTTAATAGATATGTTGCGCACCAACTTGACACGACCGCCGAGCTACCCGTTTACTTCGCAACACTGAGATCTTCATACATTCCTTCACACAGCACCTTAATCTAATCGCTCCATCACCAAAACACACAACATCTGCTGTACCGACCTCTAGCCAAAACATCACACTAATCACCCCAATTCCTGACATTCTAAAACTCACACGACACAAACCAACTCAATTGCAACATCCCACCATTCCAAGCTGACACGTCCTCGTGTAGCCCAACTAAATACATCAACCAAAAACCAACTATCCTGCAGTAATTGCAACATTCCACCAACAAACCATGACAGTCAACTAGCAAGTGAGCAACCCAAGCAGTATATAGAAGATAATATTAGATAATATAGAATACTGCAGAGAATATGAGATACAGTTGGTTACAAATACAGTAGTATGACGTTTGTGGGAAATAACGAAGAAATACAGAAGGTATAGGTCAAAAGACGACATAAGACGTAGTCAGTAATGTAGTGGTATACAGAACTAATGTGCAGAAAAGGCAATATAGAGATATGTAAGGGAAAAGCAAGCGAAGTATACAGTAGCATGGCAATATGTGAAAAGCGTGAATATAAGTAGATAACATGATGAAGAAATATGCGTTCAACACAGAAGGACAGCACAAACAAATAACAATCCACACAGAACATCCACGCAGGGATGCACACATAAACACGCAATAAAAGTGATATATAAAATAAACTCCAATAAACAATATTTAAAATCCGCAAATCAATGCACCACAAAAAACAAAGGACAAAAACGGACCAAAACGCAGGACGATCGCATCGAAAAACATCTATCTGGACAAGACCATCAGACTGGACAACAATTATACAGTATATATCTGATGAAGGAAACCCCCGTTCGGATGTATTATAAGGGGGGCACAACATAGTGTATTAAACGCTCCAGCCGGTCTGCCGCTCCATAATCGGTCCAACCGGTTTTATCACCACCAGTCGCAAATTGGTGGGAAAACCGGTTTATTCCATTTTTTCGCCTTGTTTAAATCGCAATTTTCACGCTTTCTCGATGGCCATTGTCACCACATCATCATCACCACCAGTTTAGATCATACGTTTTACACAGTTTTTGCTCAAATTGTGTATTTCACCACAAGCATACCCAATGTTTTCCTCCTGAAACCAAACGAAACCAGTTTTTGGCTGCTATTTTATCGACAGATTGTGATATCTATTGGCGGGAAAACCGGTTTATTCCATTTTTCGCCTTGTTTAAATCGCAATTTTCACGCTTTCTCGATGGCTATTGTCACCATATCATCATCACCACCAGTTTAGATCATACGTTTTACACGGTTTTTGCTCAAATTGTGTATTTCACCACAAGCATACCCATACACAGCATACATATTGATGTCATGGTGCCGTCTGTTGCCTGATTTCCACTGATATTTAGCTCAGATTATCATGTCAAATTACACAAATGGTCATGTCGGCTCTTACTGAAAGGGGTCTAATGCGACCGTTTTGCTTCCGAAAGTGACTGGAAACCAGTTTTAGAGCAAGAACTCTGTCTCTGCCATTGCATGCATGGCTTTCTGAAAGGGAAAGGGGGAATTTGGTCATCCATAACTGTGTTAATCAGTAAAAAGTAGAAGTAACACATCATTTTAAATGATTTCGAGCAGTATAAAGTAAATATTTTGACCAAATGTTTGCGTTGAAATGGAGAGAGTGTTTAAGAAATGGGTGAAATATATACTTCTAGGCCTGATTCTTTCTGCTTCAATTTTGATTCTGTTCCTGAATCAGTGTCACTGTGGCTCCAACGCATGTGTTGTAGACAATTATGAAACGATCCAAATCGAACAGTGTGCTACATATACACTGATTAGCGCTCATGACCAGATCAGTAAGATATACTGGACCCCAACTGATGTGCAAGGATTCAGACATGTTATGAAGTATCTTCTCGACTTGCAAGATCATTGTTACGTTAATTGCTCGTTTTACGATTATATGTTTCATTATTTAGATTTTAAAATTGTGATTAACAATACAGCAATATTTCGTGTGTATTTCGGTGATAAGTATGTCAGTGTGAATGATACCATTTCATTTTACAAATCTTTACTTTGATAAAATTGCCTACAGGTTTACCGCCATAGAAAAACAAAACATTTTTACACTTTTACATGTTGTCAGACCGGCAGAGATCCGTACAGAACTGGTTTATCTCTTTTTAATCTACACCTTTTGGCCAGAGTCAAAATCGTAGCAGGATTTGAAACCGTGTTTAAAAGTGTTTTTCAACTCCACTTTGCACCCCATTGTTATTCACGGTCAACCCTAACGGAATCCCTGTTTGTTTGAAATGTCGGTCCAAATAGCTGAGCTGAAGGAGTTGGTAGAAGAGTTGCAAGAGTGCAAACTCAAAATCCAACAAGTGACCCCCATTTTTGTATGGTAGTTTCATTTTGATGTCTGTGATTACTTCATTCTGTCCTTTAGGACGGAGATATTTTATTGGATGCCAGTCATGCTACACTACAGCACAGTTTAAATCTCGTTATAACATTGCTAAATGAAAAATTGAGAGCAGCAGCAGAATTTGAAGAGATTCAAGGACAACTTGTGGAAGTGGAGGATGTAGATGAAACTGTATTTGCCCAAAGAATGGCCAATGTCTACTGTGAATGGACAGACATGTATGGGCGCATCCATATCTCCTAAAATGCGTGATTTTGACTGTTTGACTGTTGATCAGGAGCCCAGTCTCAATACAAACTAAACTCAACAATTTCCTAACAGAGGTTTGAAAATAGTCAGGCTTGTTGACAATTATTTTGGAATATATGCTTACACTTCTAATCCTGAGTATACTGTACATTGTAAAAAAATGATGCTAGCTATTGATGGTAATAAAGATAAATTGTCAGGTTTAGGTTCAGGAATTTAATGTAGGTATGCTATCATATAATAAAGGTAGCCTATCAGTAATGCTCGTTACTACAAGTCGTAAACACTCGATAAAACCGATAAAACTGATATCAGCCACTTCACAAATTAATGGAATTCACCTCTCACATGTTTACACAGATAGCAACCATTTCAGTCACACGGTCACGCTAAGAGCACACTGTTGCATTAGCATTCAATCAAACTTTACTGATGGTCTGAAACCTTTTGACTGACTCATAAACAAGTCAGTAATGTTAACAGCAGAAATCAAACAGATTAATTGTCATTGTCTGCAGAAGCGTTACAACCTTGGACAGACGAAATTTTGAATTTGGTTGAAGCCACTTTTTCTAATGTAAAATTTTGTATCGAATTGAATGGTGGCACTCCTAGGTCGCTCCGACCACTGGGAAGGGTGCAATTCGCGATTTCCATAACCCTACTTTTTTCAAAAAACCGAATTTCAAAAATGACAAAAACTGCATTTGATAACAGTTCTCCACCATTTTAAGAGACAGAGACCTCGGTCATACTTCATCAGAGAGCCCCGAAAATATCCTTTCTTTACAAGTCGTCAGCTTTTAAATCGGCCGAAAATTAGCATAAAGCGATGCATTTGAAAATTTGAAACAGAGCACAATTTTCAAACGTGCACAAACAGTGGGCAGCATTTTGAAATTTTATGTTTTATGCATCATTCGATTCGTCTCATCGACAACTTTCGATTAAAATTATTTCCAGCTTGGGACAGACACTGTGAAGGGTAGAAAACTCGCAAAAAACGAAAAATACTCAAGTTTTTTTTAGCTTTTTTGCATGAATTGGCTGTGTAACTTTTGACTAGGAGAAAAGATTTATATTTTGGTTATAAGTTTTGAAACAGACCACCGTGCCCATCTATAGGCGGAATCTATAGGCGGAATTTCAGCTCGCTAACTAACCCCACTTAAGAATTACAAATGCTTT
>JASANB010002001.1:0-41360 GCA_030248155.1 Sabatieria punctata | reverse complement strand
TCTGGAGGATTTCTCCTTTAGAAGTAAAACTGCTTTTTTGACAGATCAGCGTTAGAGTGTCAGAATTGCTTGATAGAGAGAACTGCTTTTTAAACAAGGTACACAAAGCGTTTTTCTGTCACAATGAATTTGTACTGTATGGTACAATTTATTCTACTGGAAAGCCTACACCATGCAACGCACAGTACACGCAAGCAAGAGAGTCTTCTAAAAGAATTATCTGAAGAGCTTACTATCAGCAAGACTTGTTTGAAAGAGAAAACTGCAGCTGAAAGAATTGCACAACCACTTTCTTCAAATAAAAGTTTACTGACGTTTTCCTCTGCTGCCGGTCTAATTTTGTAAAAAATTTCCAAAAAAATCTGTCCCTGCCTCTAAAACTTAGAGGATCTTCAAAATGTACAAACTATCTAAAGTTTTATACACTCATTTTGAAGAACCGTCTTGTTTTTGCAGTTTGCAACTGCAAAATATATTGCATTATAAATAAACGATTCTACAGTTGTACAGGCTGGCCCATTTATCTATCATCGGTTTGGTCTAGCTGAAACTTTACTGTTCGTCAACATGCATCGCGTACATATGCTTGGAGTCTCAGGGGAAGAAAATAAAGCTCTACGAAATGCTTTCAGAAGCTATCAGCAAGCGTCTTGGTGCATTTTAAGCCATAGAAATCAATTTGGTCAAGGCAACTACGCACTGACCCCAAAATTTCGTCGAAGATTCCGATTTTTGGACAAAATTTTCGTTGGAAAACGATATTTTAAGAAGTTTTTAAATGAAAAGTTTGATTTTTATATGAAATATTTGAATTTCAGCTGAAAATTTGACAGAAATTTGGCGAAAATTTGCATCTAGGGCCAGGCAACTAGGCATGGAAACCCGGCCGCGCCCTGAGCCGCCGACCATCGTCATGCACATGGGAAGGAAAAATGGGTTGGGGTAGTTCAAATTCGAATACTGTGGCGTGGAGTGCACCTACTGATTTGGGGGTGGCGGGAATTTTGGTGAGTGGGTCCAGAAACAAAAGTCGGCTTGAGGTGAGTGGGTGGGATCGTTTGGGGGTGGGTCACCCCGCGGCCCATGTATGTTGGTCAATCGATTTGGCTGAACATGCACAAATCCTCAAAATGTTTACTTTCAAAATGTTAGTCAAGTCAGTCACTTCAACCACTAGTTGTGCACTTCACATGGTCGGTTTGACAGCGAACAGGAGGAAGTGAATAAGTAGCGGTTGAAGTGATAGAGTTGGCTAAAATTTTGAAAGTAAATTATTTTTAACATTTATTTGTAAGTGTTCTGTTAAAATTTCAGCGCAACTGATTGACGAACAGAAACGTGACAGCAAAACGAGACCGCGGTTAGCTAAATAGGCCACCCTGAATTTGAGATTTTTACACAATTCACCAAAAATTGCTCAGGGGTAGTGGTAGAGGCTACTGCACCCACGTTTGGGAGGTGTGCACAGAAGAATCTTAATTAAAGTAATTTGCAGACTCTGAAAGAGGAAATCCTACCAAAAGTGCACCAGCTGAAAGAGGAGCGTCAGGCCTACATGGAATATCAGCGAATAATCCGCGATTTTGAAGCTATCTATCGACTGATTATTGCCTGGAAAATCGTTATGCTCAAGGTGCAAACGACGAACCGATGTGCCTATATATTTTTGTATAATTAATTAATTAGTTTGTGTTAGGAGCAAATAAAGAAGTCGAATGAAGAGGAGAAAGAGCAACGAGAACTGATCGAAAAGCACCAACAACAGACGCAGACCAATAAAGAGAAGGTGGCCGAGTTAAAGTTGAAGGTTGAACAGAAAGAGGAAGAAATTCGACAGGTCAGTACTTTTCAACTGTTCGTCTCTTTTTGTTCTCTTATTTTGTACTGTGCTCTTTTATGTTTAATGCTCATTATTTTCCTACTATTCTATTTTTCGATTTGCAGGAAGGTCGTGACGAAGTGGAGAAGCAGTTATCGTCGGAGCGCGATGAGGCGACGAGTGCCCGCGCCGAAGTTCAGGCGCGCATAAACGCAGGCAGCGACGAGAAGAAAAGCGCGCAACGGCGCTCCAAAGAACAACAGGACAGTCTAAACGGGGTCTTGTTCTGCTATTCTTTCTTCTGCCTGCCTGATTTACTGACTATTTTGAATTCTAACCGGCTTTCAGGACAGGAAGTCCTTAAAGGATAAACGGAAGGAGTTAAGTGATATGGAGAAGAAGTACGGCGGCGCTGAGGAGCGCGGCAAGCAGGCGCAGGATGCGCTAAGCAAAGCGCAACGCAGACGCGACGCTCTTGCTAAGGGTCTTTCGACTGACGAACACGGAAACGAGACCTCCCTACAACAACAGCTGCAGGGTACGTCTTTTTGGAGGTTTGCCTCGCCGGCTGCACTTACCCTGAGAAAAGTGGATACCTCGGCACCCTACATGTAAAGGCTGATCACCATACATGTAACAGGTGGTTCGGGAGTCTGCCCCCACCCGACTTAGGCCAGAGCCCCATTTGGGACCCGCCGAGACAATTTTTCCTCCGATTTTTTTGTCAAGTAATTTTTTGAGCAAATTTTTGCGATTTTTTACAAGTCTAGACACAAAAATTGCCAAACTCGCATGTAAAACAGCGCATTTTAGCTGCATGTGAGCCCAAATTACCGATTTCTGGCCATCAAAAATCGCGATTTTTGAGCGTTTTATAGTGCTTATCCCCCTCCCTAGAATTTGGGCTCAGACCCCACAACCCCCTCCCCTTTGTCAGAACCCGCGCCCGTTACAGATACGGTCCCCTCCGATTTTTCTGGGGCGCAATTTGTGGGCCATTTCTTCCCTACTTTACCCGCTAGGCTCAATCGGACAGGAAGCAAGGAGGTTGGGTTTGGGTAGGTAAGTAAACGTACACCTACTGACTGACTGTGACTGATTATATAAAATGGTCTACTGTAACAGAAAGTTGCAGCTTCCCGCACTGAGCAGAACCGTGCAGAGACGGAAGTGAAGAAGGCACAGAATATGCAAGTTCTCTTCTCTCATTATCCAGCTCCGCCGCCATTCTGTTGTAACTTTTTAGACTCAACCACTCTCGACCGCAGCTGGAAAAGAAAGCAAAAGAACTGAAGAATACAAAGTCGACCGGAGATAAGGACGAAAAGTTACGCAAAGATCTGGAAGAACAAGTCAACGGTTTGAGGGTAAGTATGCTCTAAACTAAATCTCTAGGCCACTATTACATGAGTACCAAGTATCAGAGTAGTGCATTTTGAAACTAGGTAAAGCCCATAGAAACTAGGTAATACTAGATAAACCTAAGACGCTCAAAATCAAGGTAAGGTAAAATTAGGTGAAATAGAGTGTCCAGAAACAGGTATTTGGAGTTGTTTGGTATTGTTCGCACTGTACCATATTTGTATTAGCACTCCAATCAAGATATCGAACGGTATGTTACAGAGTCAGCGAGACAAAACCAACTTCAGCGAAGAGACTGAACAGCGTTTGCAAGCGGACCTAAGGCGCTTGGAAGACAGAAAACGCGAAGCAGAGCGAAGGATTCAGGACTTCGAATACAAGTATTTGATCAGTAGCGTACCCAACGGCTACCAGACATGGGCTAGCATTTCGGCTGGTAACGGCTCGAATTTTCAATTCCTCAGGGGGGCAGGAGTGTCTGAGGGACCTGAGGCGAATGGTAAGCCAAAAAAACCATTTTTGGCAAAATCACGGTTTTTTGTCAATTGCGGTTGTAGAGGAAGTTCTGATTTCCGTAAAGTTGAGAAAAAGCGAGAGTTGTATTTCTGACATTATCCATCCCCTCAAGCCCCCTCAGCCGAAATGCTAGCCCTTGTCTGCGTAGTGATGTTGGCCGGGTTTGGACCACCCCGGTAGGGTGTTAGCTTGAATTCGGGGTAGAATGCTAAAAATGGCTTAGAACTTCTTTTCTGTGCAAGAAATGGGTAAAAAAGTGCTAGTATAAAGCGAACGACTGGAGCCAGATTTTTGAGTCCGATCCGAATAAATCGAACCAAACACCAAAGAACCGCCAACCTCCTAGTACATGCACTATGGTACCCTCTATAATTACATCTCATCCTGTCTCATCTTATGTAGGCAGCAATAAGATTTGCTTTAAAATCACAACTGTCAACAACTGTAATTGAAAGCACGCAAGTTGAATTGTAAAACAACAATTATTCTACGTTCTCCGGCTTTATGTAGCTTCTGCCCCTTCCTATATTATGTACTAGAGGGGTTTGTGGGGTTACCCTTGCTAAAATGGCTAGCCCTCTCACCCCTTCCCACCCCGCCCTGTTCCGGACCTGGTACATTTATTACATTTATGCCCCTCTGTTTTGCCGCTTTAAACGTTCTTTCACTTGCAACTGTATCTATGGGAGAGGATAGGCGCTTTCGAGCCAGCTGAAACAGTAGCTGACTGTGCGAGTTTCTTCCATGACCCACTGACACACATGAAACAGGTCCGGACCGGGGAGGAGTGGGCCTAAGGCTAGCTGCCGAATAGCACTTAAGGGCTAAAAGCAAGTACAAAATGACAAAAAAACTGAGTAGTGGATCGCTGTTCTCATCGATCAGAGGCTCTTTCAGATTCGTAATTTGCATCTAAAGTTTCTATCTACGCACAAAGACACGCAAGAACAAAGTACGCAGGAGATGGTGTTCGGTTTCCTAGAAAAATTAACAAAAGTTCCGATAAATTCCGAGACCTCGGATTCGGAATTTTGGGCGGTCCCTCCCTACTAGTATATCAACTCATCATCTATAGCTAAAAATCTCGCGGTTTCACAGGAAATTGTGTGCCAGAAAAATTGGAGGGCGGGGTGTCAAGAATAATCTGAAGGGAACCCGCCTGTTGCATGTAATGTAGTAGTATGTCTATTTTGCATAATATGGCACCGGTGTAATCTGTGCAACTCCTGATTGATATTAAGCTTGTCTAGTCATAGATGTGCCCTTTACAGATACCCTCAGATGCGCTTCGAGTACAAGGACCCCGGCGCCAATTTCGATCGAAGTCGCGTCAAGGGTTTGTTGGCTCGTTTGTTCCAAGTGAGCGACGCCGCTAATATGACGGCACTGGAAGTGGCCGCCGGTGGAGGGGTGAGTATTAGGTTGTATGCGGCTCAGAGACACCCCTAACTAAACCCGCTGATAGCATTGAGTCATTGCTATGGAAACCAAAACTGCTTATTATAACTGAGCACAAAACAAACGTCACATGCACTTGACATGTAATTATTCACTTAACCTGTCAGCCTTGTAGCTATAATAGGTCTTGGTTTAAAAAAAATCCGAAAAACGGCAGTAATTTTTAGTTTCAAGAAAATAACAGAAGTTTCAAGAAAAGTAATTACTTGTATGTATGAACTCTTTAGCTAAAAAACTGAATACATTTTTGGTGCCTCCGGTAATATTTTCTGCTGTGCTGCTGACCGGTCAAAGATTATTGAATCAACGGTAATTGGATGGATCGCGGAAGAAGATAAATTCAGAGTAGCGCGACCAGCGCTGTTCCTCCCAGTCGCCGCTCGATCGCACGTTGGTGCCTTCACTAGAGCCGCTGGATGAGCCGCTGCCCGGCATCAGAGGCATGCCGTGAGCTCCGAACACGATGCCGTTCGCTCCGGATGCGCATGCGGCCATCATGCGGAATCCTTTCTCGAACAGCGTGTCAAAAGCCTATAAAGAAATTGATGTTCTTTATAGATCTCAGAAACAGAAAACATGAGAGTACAGGCATGCAATACTATATAATACAGCCCATTTTAGAGCATTGTACAGAGAAATTCCTGTCAAACAGTCCGCTTTGCTGCTGGAATATGGAGCAGTCGTAATTGAGATTGCTATAGATATCTATCATATCATATCACGCTTCAGTTAGGTCAAAAACAGCCCTCACCCTTTCCAAGCTCTGATGCTTGAGATAAAGCCGTGCCGTGTAGCGTTCTGCACCCTCACGGTCGGGGTCTCTGCTTTCATTGAGGCTTTCTCCAAACACATCGCGACACAGCGCCGCTTTGCCACAGATCAGGATGCGATTAAGCTTACGAAACTTGACGTCGGCTTGTCCATCGCGACCAAACGCAAAGGTACCGCGGTAGCCTAGCGTGATGTAGCCACCTACATATAAAAAGCCTGATGCCAGACAGCACAGCACTCAATCAGACAAATTACCCGATTCAAGCGCAGAAGAGGCGCCGTTTCTAAGCTTTGCTGAGTTGGCCAGCTCGGTCTGCAGCTTGAGTTGTTTGATGAGGCCCGGTAGCTGGTAGAATCTGGCTTCTTCTTTTAGTCGAGCTACCTCATTGAACGGTTCAGGAAGCAGCAACTTGCCCATTCGCAAATAGTCTAAGACATAGCGGAACAGAAGTCCGTCCCGGTCTATGAAGTAGCCATCGTTCTTCACAGTGATTGCTTGCTGAACTTTCGGGTCCTGCGGCTTGGCGTTGGAAAAGAAATTGCTCAGTAATGAGTCTTTCTCGCGCGTCAGGGTGCTAATTGTGGTCGTATAGCTAGTGCCTCCAATGTCCAGGTGCACAAGCTTCAGGCCTGACTTGGCTGCTGTCTCCTCTGCTGCAGGCGCAGACATGTCCGTTGTTGTCAGTTGTTGTTCTTGACTTGGAGAATTGCTGCTAAATTACACGCCAAATCATTAGCCGATCGCTGCCTGCATGCTAATAAGTCAAGGCCAAGCCAACTGTAAGTCAATGAGCCACACGAGATAATGCTAGCACCTCAGCCACTAGAAGCCTAGCAGAATGCGCTATCATTAAGCTCAGTTGTGCACAAAAGCTGTGACGCGCATGCCAATCAGCCATTAGAACAGGTCCTACCTTCGTTGGGCCATTAATAGCTACGCTACATACGTAGTAGTTGTAATGGTGCGCATTGAAAAAATGACTGCTACTCTTCTACGCTAAGCGCCGACAAACAGCTATTGAACGATGCAACAGCTGATACATAGACTACGTAGGTTTAGACACTTTGGTAGCCAGTTTTTTGGCCAAAATCAATGAGCTAAATCGATGGTGCTGCAGCTCTCTGACGGCCGTAGCTCGATTAGGATGACATCCTGGAAAGTTAGATGAGCCAGCCTAGAATTCCAAGGCCCATAAACGTTTACCTCATGCTGCCGCTGCCGCTGCTACTGCGTCTGGAAACGGAAATTAAAAGCGCTCAAAAACAGGCCGTTCACTACAGCGTAACGACAACAATTTTCTCTCCATGACAGGCCTGCACGGATAGATTAGCCCAGCCGGGCAAAAACTCATAGGGTTAGGTTTGATTAGACTAAAAGCACTGGCGGGCGCCAACTAGATTAGCAGTTAGCACTGCCAGAGGAGCAATTTCTGAAAAGCTCCCGGCTTCCAAAGAAAAGCACCTCTGATTAGATTGAACCTAGCTATGAAGCACTCTAGAAGCTGGGGCATACAGAGCGCGGCTCAGTTGGCTTGCCATGAAGTTCACTCACTTAGTGAAAGACAGGGCAGCATTAGGCTCCATTGTCAACTATGTACGATTCTAATTAGCCTCAGAGATTTCCGCTCCTAGCTGGCAGGTTCTTGTGCACTCTGATGCTGCCAGAACTCAGACAAGATGAATGGTCATAGCAGATTAGCCGACCAGCTAGTAAATTGACTTAACTTGAGCCAAACGTGCCGCTAGCCAAGAGTCAATCATGCCTTGAATGGAGTCAACTCCAGCTGAATGCCTCTCATTATCGGTCAGCTCTTCCTGTGACAGATTACATGCCTCAAAGGGTATTGGTGCTTTGCTGTTATGAGCCATGCGTGCTCACAGATACGTTACTACTTGCTAGCTATGCATGTGACATTCTAAAGCCATTTAGGTTTTGATACTGAAACCTGTACAGACTGAGCGCCCTGAATTCATCTACTTTAGAACCCAAAATACAGTAGTATTCATGCAATTAATTGCTGGGCGTTTTAGCTGTACAATGTGGTAGTTGATACGGAAGAAACAGGCAAACTGTTGTTGAACCGCGGTCAACTGCAACGGCGAGTCACCTTAATTCCACTGAACAAAATCGCAGCCAAAAGTCTAGACCAGCAAACAGTTGCCACTGCAAAGCGACTGGTAAAGCTGTGTACATTTAGTTTTAGTAGTGCGCTTGGCATGGAACTTTGACGTTTCAGGTAGGCGCCAACAATTGTCACTTAGCTCTTAGCTTGATCGGCTTTGATGATGAATTAGAGAAAGCTATGGAACACGTCTTTGGTGATTTTAGCCCGTTTTCCAAATAGATTTTTGCAATGAATGGAGCATCCGTTATAGGTAGAACAATTGTTTGCAACAATATGGAGTCGGCTAAAAAGATAACTTTCACAAAAGAAGTGAATGCGCGCTCTGTCACTTTGGCCGGGGAACTTTTTGACCCTCAAGGAACGCTGACTGGAGGTAATACAGCAGGCACTTAACAGCGTATATATTATGCACTGGTACGTTTTACAGGTCCGGGGGTGGGACAAGGCTACTGCTACTAATATTTTCGGGTCGATGGGTCCCTAAACTATGTAAGGGAAGGCAAGGAGTGAGTGGTATGGCCTTTTCAGCTGGAGGGTAACCACCCACTCCTATATGATTTTTATGCACATACTGTACCTCTTCATTCGAAATTGCAATAACACATTTGAAATATTCTTGACTCGAATTTCTGGAGTTTCTTTTCTGCTAAAGCTTGTTTTTAGCGCGTATAATTTGTGACTGGGCCTCTAATTTTTCTAATCGTGATGTGATGTGACATTGTTGATTAGTGCCATAAATGCTGTTAAGCACCTCCCTAGTACAATGGAAGTTGACTTATAATTAAATTAACTTGCACACTGAACTGGTTTAGGCTCGCGTCCCCAAACAGCATCAGTCTTAGAGAGTGTACGAAGTTTGAACGAAAGTTGTCAGCAGAGAGATGAGTTGAGTGAGCAGCTTAACCAATTGGAAGGTGGGTTGAAATGTCGAAAGTCACATTTTTAGTTAGTTGCCGCAAAATACACACTGTGGTGACTGTTACACGTTTGATCATTAGCAGCGCGCCACCATGTAACGGAATTCAATCAAATTTTACACAAATATAGTGCCAACAATAACTTGAAGACCTGCCAAGTTTCAGCTTTGTTCGTTGCTTAAAAGGTCAGTTTCATTTAGCTGAAGCTATTCTGTGCGATTTTCAAGCGTAATTGTGGCTAACTGGATTTGCAACGCCAGCGAGCTCAGCAAATGTGATGAAGAAAGAGAGGAGAGAAAGAGAAAGAGAAAGAGAAAGAGAGAGAGGAAATGGTTGAAAGCGATTGCTTTTTACTTCTGCAAGCGATAAGCAAGTCGACTGGGATTCTCACTGCGCATGCTGCAGTTTCACGTGACACAATTTGTTGAACCCTGAAAGCTGCTGCTTCCCCATCTTTTCAACAATGGCTGTTGCATGTTCTGAACGAAGACAACCCTGATCATCTCGTGGCATACATGGGCCGGAAAAATCCGGTGGGGGTGTATGAAGACCTCGGGGGGTCCCCGAAAAAAGGCCAAAATCGCCTATTTTGCCTTAAATAAGCGAAAACTTTCTCCCTCCTGGAGGGGTGGTCGGGGTATTGGCCGGCGAGGGAGGTAAACCCCCTCACCCGGCCCCTGTATGCTTTCAATGAATGTTGCTCAGAATTGGCAAGTATCTAACCTAAGTGACCTTTGACACTATGTGTGAAATTTGATCGAATTCCGTTCACATAGTTGCGCGCCGCTAATGATCAAACGTGTAACAGTGACCATAGTACAGCCTGCAGAGCCGTACCTCTTCTCACGATAGCCATTTCTCCATTCTATCACTGTTTTCAGTGGAAAATTGGCAGAATTTACATAGTTTAGGCGAACTAAGAGCGATGGGAGCGAAGGGTCAGCGCTTTCGAGCCATCAGTAGGGAGTTGGAGTCTAAAGAGACGCAGTTGAATGGAGTTGTGGCGCGCTTGGAAGCCACAGATCATCATCGCATCTCGTCTGAAGTGCAGGAACTTAATGAGCGCATTGGTACTGGTTTTTAAAAACTAAATGCATCCGTTGTTCACGTGCATGCTTCACTATTAATTTTTGGTTGTCTTCGTATACTGTCGGTTTAACTACGTACATCATACATGTAACAGGGGGTCCATGTCTGTCCCCAACCAAACTTAATCCAAACTAAATAGGGTTACGGAACTCGAATTTGTGTCTCTGAAACCATCAAAATCTACCCTACGTACTTTCGTACGCTGCAGTTGAGCCAAAAAACGGGTTTGGTGAATTAAAAATTCAGAAATTTAGGGGTTCGCCTTACACACGGGCTTGTGGTGGGTCTGAGCATGCATACTACAGTACCAAATCACGACGGTAAAATCATTATACAGGTAGGGTAGTGGGCTGATTTCCCAAAAATTTCGAAAACAACCTGAAAAATTGCTGATTTCCCCTAAAAAACTGACCAAAACTTTTGAGGGAGGGGTCGTGGACGGTTTTTGGCACACCCTCTATTTTCGCAGTCCAAACAGAAATTTTTCACGATTTTTAGTCCTCAAAACCCTGTTTGTCGCTGAAAGCCTCAAAACCCCCACAGCCGAAAGCCCAGCTACTGTACATGTATGCCCAACCCCTCTTATAGAATTTTAGCTCAAACCCCCTGGCCGGCGCCAGACCCCTCCCCTTCGGCGGATCACCTGTTTTAGTATGATGTAGTAGACATATAAAGTATGTATGGAGTTTTAGCTGAGGCTGAAAAGGCTAAAGCCGAATTCGAGGCCAAATTGCCGGATCTGCGCAAGAAGGTGCACGATTTAGAGGAGAAAATAGCTCATGCCGACGAGTACCGCAAGAAGGAGATTAAAGAGGCGGATGCCGAGCTGAAACGAGCGCAGGTCGAGGTCAACAATGTCAAGAAGGAGTTCGAGAAAAGCTGCGAAACTCTAAATGCACTCAGGTCAGTCCAGATCTACCCACAGTCGCCAGTCAGTCAAACTGTCAGTCGGCCATTCAGCTTGAAAGTTTTTCGTCTCATTGACTTGGATAGCTTTACTAAGTTTCTTCTGAGCTGTATGTACGTACATACGTGCGTGTATGCACGTTTTTTCAGTGGATTGAACGTAAAAACTACTAGAAATATGACATGTCTTACAGGCCATTTTTAGTCCTGTACCTTTCTGAAGCATACATGGGCCGGGGGGTAAGGGGGGTATACCCCTCCCCCCTCGGCCGGCCATACCCCCCCCCCCCCCCCGAGGTCTCCAGACCCCCCTACCCCCCTCCGGATTTTTCCGGCCCATGTACGTTCTGAAGTTAACTGAATTCTTACCCTTTTGAAGATCTGTGCTCTTTTGGTACAGTAGAATAGGACCTCATTAAATTGGATGCTGGCTCACGGTTACTGTGCCATTTATGGCGAGTCTGTCTACCATTCGAACTTTTTGAAGAACTTCTTGAAATCGTCCATAGACAAGGAATCTATCGGAAGTCTTAAATCAAATCGGTTTTCGACGCGAATTTATTAAGTAGATGCGGGAGCATGGAAATTTACAGTACAAGTGCATGTACACCTTAGTTAGAGGGCATAATTATAAATCGATGCCACCAACTAAAAAAGACATCCCACACGAAATGAGGCAATATTTTGGAGGAATGGTTCCAAAAAACTTTTAATTTTGGCCAAAAAATTGTATTGAAAACCGTGTTTGAAGTTTAAAATCTATGAAAATACCGAATCCGAAATACCCAGGTATTGAAAAAATAATCGGTATACCAGGTATCTGTGTTTTCAGCAATAAACAAGAATCGGTAGGTATTTATTCGGTAGGTATCCAACCAAAACTACCCATTTTCGGTATCGGTACGGGATACCGAATCAGTAGTGTCTACTGCCCACCAAACGCATACTTACTCTACTGCGCATTTTATCCATGATTTTTTACCAAATTAGACACCTAACAATATACGTATAGTAGTTATGAATATGCGGAATCAAAAAGTCAACATGTACAGTATACAAACAATAGCAGATGGTCCCCGACTACCATTACTGTAGGGAGAAAAAATGTTAACGGTCTTAATTAACGGAAACTGCTATAGAGCTGAAATCGCCGGTCTGGAGCGTACAATCGCCAATGACGAGGAAAAGCTGGAAGACCACCAGCGTGCCATTGAAGCTGCCGACCAGAAGCTGCATCTGTGTGCAACCGAACTGGAAAAGGTCGAGGTGAATTGAAGATTTACGGTCTTTCTGCAATTGACTGGATTAAATTGAAAGACTGACTGAAATTGAATGACTGGATAAATTAATTGACTGGACAAAATTAATTGACTGCATAAAATAGAGTGACTAAATGAAATTGAATGAATGAGTAATTGACTGAATAGAATTTAATGACTGAATGAATTTGAGTGACTGTACGAAATTCTTAAAAGTTTTTGAAAGTTTATTGCACATGAAAAACTTGTTAGTAAGAAAATATATGCAAATTGGTGACCAGGAGAAAACCAGAAGTTCCAATGCAAAACGGTTTGTTGGCAGTGCACTTACGCAAACCGCAGTCCTCGGTTGCTAATTGTTAGTTTATCCTTAAGCTAATACGCCTGCCGAATTGAATGAATGAGTAAATTACTGAATAAAATTGAATGACTGAACGAATCTGAATGACTGCATACAATTGAATGACTTCATACATTGAATGTCTGAATGAAAATGAATGACTGAATGAATTTGAATGACTGACTAAAATGGAATGACTGAATGAGTTTGAATGATTGAATGAAATGAATGACTGGATAAAATTTAATGACTGAATGAATTTGAATGACTGAATAAAATTTAATGACTGAATGAAATTGAATTGAATGACTTTATACTATTGAATGTCTGAATGAAAATGAATCAATTTGAATGTCTGAATAAAATTGAATGACTGAATAAAATCGAATGACTTTATACTATAGAATGTCTGAATGAAAATGAATGACTGAATCAATTTGAATGTCTGAATAAAATTGAATGACTTAATGAATTAGAATGACTGAATGAAATTGAATGACTGTACGAAATTTAATGACTGAATAAATTTAATGCCTGAATAAAATTTAATGACTGAATAAAATTGAATGACTTGATAAAATTGAACGACTTAATGTAATGACTAATGACGGAGCTTATTAAGTATGTATTTCTGTGTATCCAGCGCCTGGTGCAAAGGGCGGAGGAGCGGCTGAACGAGCACAAAGAGATGCTGAAACGGAAGCACCGCGAGATCGGGGCTTGGCAGAGTCAGATAGAAGAGATGGAGAAGCAAATCAGAAGCATCGAACTGAACATTCAGAAAGCGCAGAACGAAATCAAGAATCGCAAAGACGAGGCCAAACATGCCGAGTCTGAGGTACTACCGTCTGATAGATGTGCATTAGCTGAAAGTTGTATAGAACCGGTCGCTACGCTCCAAGAACGAATGGATCAATCAGGAGGAGCAGCACTTCGGCAAAGAGAACACTACCTATGACTTCAACAAGTTCCACACTTTCAAAGATGCGCAGGCTAAACTAGAGCAACTGGAGACCAAGAAGAACGAACTGCACAGAACTGTCAACTTCAAGGCCATGAACATGCTGAAGGAGTCGGAAGATAAGGTACACGTACACCTCCAAGTGCAACGGTTTCCTAGGTGCCGAAGTATAGGCTATCTTACAGCATTATGGCGCACTTCCACAAGTGCAACACCTTCATAAGTGTAACTGCAACGCTAAATCATGGCACTTTCCAATTAAGCAGAACCTCTAAGTGCAACACCTCCACACGTACAACGCGATTTCCGTAAGTGCAATGCAGCAGAGGGTTGTGTCGGAAAATGTACAGCTGGGGAAGAAAGCGAAGGCCGGAAAATATGCCAAGGACGGCTTAACAATCAATTTCCGCTGCGATTTGGATGGCTGTGATTGAGAAAGGGAAGTTCATAATTTTCGGAAAATCAAAAGCTGCTCTTAAGGACCGGGGCTGAAAAGAAAAGCATTGTAGAGAGTGCTGTAATTGTGGTGACCAGGCCCCTGAATGGCTGGCAAGCCACATCAGTGAACCATTCGCTGAGTCGACAGTGTAGCTCGGCAGCCCAGCAACAAAGGGTGCAACACTTGCAGCTGAGAATAGGCAGAAGATAAGCATCATGGAGCTGTAAGAGAAAATTAGGTATGGGTAGAGAGAGGGCTCACACTCTCAGGAAGTGACAAAGCAAGTGTGGCCACACAATCTTCAGAACGACCCTTGCGAGGTTGCTGGGACATTTTATGCAGAAGGGAACTGTACACCACATATCCCTGAAGGCTAGTCTCCAATGGTTTTGATCAGATCCTGAGCTATGAGCAAGATAATAATAGAGTGAAGATGAAGAAAGAGTGAGTATGAATGATTAGAGAAAGAAAGTGAGTGGGAGTTAGCAGTAAAGCAGCTTTGACTTGCACAACAATCCAAGTCTGCCTTACTCCCCTCCACTACGGGCAAGTCCCCACTAGTGGGACGGGTTAACACATCTATTATTTTCTATAGGTATGCACCAAATTTCACAAGTTCCTGAATTTATCAGGATTGGGTCTTTCTCTGTTCTAAAAAGCGCCCAGCAACGTAAATTTCACGAGACGATCCGGCGGTCTTGATTCAGCGCTTGCAACAGCTCTGGTTGGTCAAGGTGGGACACAGTAGCTTTTAGGATTAGACACACGTGAAACTGCAGTCTGCACTCTGAGACACCGAGTCCACTTCTTTGGCCACTACCTTATCGATTGCAGAACTAAAAAGCACACGCTTTTTAGTCGTTTCCAGCTGCTTCTTTTCTTTATCACTTTAGCTCAGCTCTATCCAGGTTTACCCGCACTAAGTGTTAGCCGTAATAAAGACCAACTGGCCTTTTTGTCTTAAGTTTCCCGACTCATTGCGATTTGCCACCATAACGGTATTTTTTATGGTCAACACCGTACATTTCTGCGAAATTTTGCATGAAGTCGGTTGATACAGTGGCGCGCTGGCAACGATCAACCGTGGACGATTTAGCGCGGTGTAGTAGGTAGACACGTACAGGCTGTACAGGCTAAGTTAGGTTTTGCTGCTGAATTGCGAGGTAAGCGGCGTGCATTTCACTTATGCATGACGAGCTGATTATCCGATTTAGATACAGTGACACTATCCCTCACTTGGAACCGAGAGCTTCTATTCAGCACTGTGATCAGGTTTTAGGCTTCTACGTAGGTTCGGAATGAATGAACCTTAGGATTAAGTTAGACTTACTTTTATATTCAATCTTAGTCTTAAGTTAATATGGTAGGGTAGGTTTCCGCTAATGGGGGTCGTGTTCCACAATTGCCGAATGTTTTCTCAGAATACCGTAGTATTTCATGTTTTCGTGTTTAAAAAACCCAAGACTATGTCAAGTACGGTAGCTAGAAACAAACAGATCTAAGGAGGCACAAAACAGAACCGAGTGGATTGTGAATGGGTCTACCTAAGTAAGTGTCTGTTTGCTGCAGGCGCTGGCGCTGCAACAGAAGAAGGAGCGGTTGGAAGATGACAAGGCCAAGATCATTCAGACCATCGAACAGCTGGATCGACAGAAGAACGACGCCATTCAGATCGCTTGGAAACAAGTGAACGAGGTGAAGCCGGTTAAGCAGTGGTCAGCCTAGAGCCAATGAAGAGTTTCAGGACTTCGGCAGTATATTCACGTCGCTGTTGCCGGGCACACAGGCCCAGTTGAGTCCGCCGCCCGGCCGCACCGTGCTGGAGGGTCTGGAGGTGAGAGTGGCTTTCGGCGACGTCTGGAAGGAGTCGTTGGGAGAATTGAGTGGCGGTCAGTCTTACAGACAACTTTTTCTACTCTGGAGTACACCATAAGTGTGATCGAATTGAATTAACTAGAAGCTCCGAGAAAGGCTTTCCGGATCACCGTCAGCGTTGCTACAGTATGCCAGTTCTACTGTAACAGCAGAAAATAGCCTTATCTTGACTCTCCACTAAAAGCAGGATTGAGATTTTGGCTGCCAAAAACGTTTCACTGGGTTTTTTCAGGTCAGCGTTCTCTGGTGGCTCTGTCGCTGGTCTTGGCCATGCTAAAGTTCAAACCGGCTCCTATTTACATATTGGACGAAGTGGACGCTGCTCTCGATCTCTCGCACACACAGAACATCGGACAGATGATCAAGACCCACTTTCGCGCTTCTCAGGTGCTTCTACTGCTCTTTTTGGTCCTTTGTTTGTTTGTTTGTTTGTTTGTTTGTTTGTTTGTTTGTTTGTTTGTTTGTTTGTTTGTTCAGTGCTAATCTACAGTACGGTTTCAGTTCATAGTGGTGTCGCTGAAGGACGGCATGTTCAACAATGCCAATGTACTGTTCAGAACGCGTTTCGTAGACGGTTGTTCCACTGTAACTCGCACTGCTCAGAACGTTTCTTCGCACCGCGGCGCGCCGCTGTTGCGTGACTCGAACAAGGAAAACCGGAGATAGAATGAATCGGTGCTGCTTATTCAGGTCTTACTTGTACTTATGATGCCGATCTAACGATACTACTGTAATGTTTTTTCGCATTACTAAAACTGTATAAAGTGACAATGCATTTTTAGCCATAATGTGATATTAGACAGGCAAAGTTTTATCGGCACACTGTATTATGCTATTGGTATCTTATCTTTGATGATTTTTTCCGTTCTATGCTAGAAACATGAGTTTACTAAATGACGCCAAAACAAAAGAGATGTCAGTAGGACGCCTCCAGTGAGTTTTAATGTCAACAAAAATCCATTTTAGCGACTACTACGCATGTACTCAATCAAGTTTCAATCGAAAATGTTCGTTTTTGGACAGTTTTTGTTTAAAATATTTTTGGGTTAGTACTCTGCCAACAATTTTACTTGTACATATTAGACATTTTTCCGACCCCCTCCTCCAATTTTTCTGGGAAGTATTTTTTGAGCAAGTTTTTGAGATTTCCTGCAATTTCAGACACAAAAATTGGCCGTTAAACAGCATTTTTTAGCTGGATTTCAGCCCAAATTAGCGATTTTTAGTGCCCAACCCTCTTCCAAAATTTGGGCTCAGACCCCCGGCCGGAGCCAGACCCCCAACCCCCCTATCCCCTTCGGCGGATGACCTGTTGCATACTGTATATGGGAAAGGCCTATTCAACGTAATCAAAGCTCCAACTTGTTCAAAAGCATTGTTATTGGTAGGTTACGTGGCAGTCTGGTAGCGTATTAACTGACACATCTTTTCTCGCTCTCTACTCATACACCGATTCAGAGAGGTTTACTACGTAATAGTGTAGTAATGCGTGAGTTGCAAACAATTTCACCGCTGACCAAATCGGCAGAATAAAGGTGCTCTAATCGGTGCAAGCCACCGAGTCGACTGGTGCGGCGGGTTTAAAAACGGAACGCGCTTCCTCCTGCTAATTGCCGGACGATCGTAATGGCATAACTTTGTTATTATTGTCCGGCACGGCCGCTATGCGCGTTTATAGTCGAGTTAACATGTGGGCTTTTGGCACTCGTTATTAACCGGCCATCCCCCTTTCACTGAAAACATGTACTAGTATAAGTAGTAGTGTGGGAACGCCTATGATGCTCAGGTAACCACCATATTATACCGGAAATTAAAACTGTGACTAATTTGCGCCGGGCCTGACTGTTTATTTTGCGCTTCTGCAATTGCCACAAAATAGGCCAAGAGAGTTGGATTGAAATTGAGACCTCCTTTTATGGGAGACGAGTGGATGTATTCATAAGAGACTTGTCGTAGAAATTGGATTGGAAAATTTTAAAGACTCAAATTCTAAGATGTCATGAGACTACGGTAAATTAGATTTTTCTCTTTATTACCATATCACTGACTCAGGCATGCAACAGGGGAATATACTGCCCCCAAGCCGTTTAGGACCCTACCGTACCAATTCTTGGGCTACAAAACTTGTCTTGTAACCCTGTTTATTTTATAGTTTCTCAGACACTGAAATTAACTGTAAAACAGCGCTTTTCAGCTGTAGTTCAGCCCCAAATAGCGCTTTTTTACGATTTTTGAGCGTTTTTTAGTATCCCGGAGTTTGAGCTCACACACGTCGTATGCCTTGTACAATACCGCATTGTACTGTTTATAGTACCAGGGCAGTCTACAAAATTTGCTCTGTAATAAACTATGTATGTGAAGTTCTTTGCTCAAATTACGGCCTACTGTAGTTGTAAAAAAAATAAGGTTCTTTACACCAGAACCTCTATGATGCATTATCTACTGTTTTTCTTCAAACAAAACAAGGTTTACCGCCAAAAATACTGTAAAATTGGCACGTTTTGTATTAATAACTGCATACTTCAGAATAAAAATTCTGTCTCCATTTATTAGTTGCGGGAGTACTATTAACAGCACAATATACGGTACGTATTAACTTAACTGTATGTACGTACGTAAGGCGCGGGAAGGCATAAAAAATTTGACAAAACCGTTACACGTTCCGCCGCGCAGCTGTACACAGATTTTGGCTTATTCTTGTCTAACAAAAGCCTGAATAAACTGTAAAAAATACAATGCAATAGTACAGTTGAAAAGGTGTACGTATACTGCTTAATCACCTCATACAGCTACGTGGCCCATAGCTGTGTATGAGCTTTATGATCTGTGGGAATTGAAAATAGTAGCGTTCTGGGAGGTTGCCGACCTCCGCTGATCTAGAGTGTTTTGCTTAAAGACGCGCGTCCAAAGAATCCTCTTGACATTGACGTCCAGGCGTCCGGATTATTAGAATAGAACCGGTGAATGCGCCAAGGATAAACGTTACGTTGACCACTTTTCTAATCGGAATTGTTAAATGAAACGGTATGTTCAGTTGTAGTTGTTTGCTGCTTTCAGCTTAATTAGTGTTTTCTTTACTAGTACGTACGATGTGTGCGCACCCTAATAGAGTGCAGTACGCTTCCTATTAATACTGAAAAATAACAAAAAAACGCGTGCGAATTGGGTCCAAAATTATTAAAAGTAGCCTCGGATTTGTCTGCCTATGCATAATCAAACTTTTAACTGGGTCGTCGCTGTAATAATATCCCGTTACAGACCGTTAATCGCCTGCAAAATTATGCACAAAACTATAAATTACTACCTACGTATGTAGGTACCTTTTCGCTGAACAGGTCACGTTCTACAAAAGTGCAATTTAAAATGACTTATCGTCAGTCAGGTACATGGAACAGATCATCCGCTGATGGCGGAAGGGGTCTGGCGCCGGCCGGCGGGGGTCTGAGTAGAAATTCTAGGGGGTTGGGTATTAAAAAGGCTCAGAAATCGCAATTTTGGGCTAAAAATCGTCAAAAATCGCTAATTTACACTCAAACACAGCTAAAAAGTGCTGTTTTACAGGCAATTTTAGCAATTATTATTGTGTCTGAAATTCTAAAAAATTTCAAATTTGCTGAAAAAATTACTTGACCGAAAAATCGACTCGGCGTGTATGGAAAGAACACAAATGTTTCCATAACGGAGGGAACAAGTGGACAACACGAGTTAATAGCGAACACAATTTTACGGTTAGCAAAAGAACCAGAGCAATAAATTCGAAAGAGTTAAACTAAGCTAAAAAACTCGCGTATTATCCAAATTTCAGGACTCTCTCCCTGTTATTCCTTCACTGGTGCTGTCTGACCTTTGGCCGCGACCAATCACGATGCACTCGTAGTCACGTGCTTGCCGGCGAGATACTGGAAGCAAATCTGGACAGCGGAAACGTAAGCGTGCGACTGAGAAACATGCAAATTTCGCTGAATCTACACGAAACCGTCTGCTTTCACGTGATCTTCGAATCCGACTCTAAGAACAGCTACAACGGCTCTCTGATGTACATGTTCGAGTACGCCGACTACCAGCACGAACACCCGGTGTTCGAGCGATATCAGTTCGCAATTCCGCTGCTCAAATCCACCTGTAAATGCGACTGCGAGGGCGCCGACAATCATTGCATTCCTGGACAAGAAGGTCCGGCAAAAAAATGCGGCCCTGATAAACTCTGTCTCAACACTTTTCACTGGGGCAAAAGCGCCGCCGGCTGTTCGTTCGGCGAAAGCAGCCAACTTTGCTGCCAAATAACGGCCGAACCATACAAGGATTGGCGCTTTACGGCCTTTAGAATCAACGACCCCGATACCTACGCTCTGTTGCGGTATAAGGTGTTCCAGAAGAGAGAGAGTAAATTGTACCTCAACTCTGAAGAGGAGCTGATGGTTAAAGTAACCGCCGGGAGGGCGCAATTTCTTGTTGACAGAGACAGGGTGGAAATGAGTGACGTCACAGGTGGAGCGTCGAATCGGAGACTAGCGTCGCGTATGTATTTTGTGCAGAACAATGAGACCCTGCTGAGGGATGGCTTTGGTACTGTTCTGACTACTTCCGATAAATCGTCATTGAGCGCCCTCGGTTGGTTCAGATGGGACGAAAAGCAGGAAAGTTGGTTTATCACTGACCCTACTTTCTACAGAGAACATATCGCTGAGGTAAGGAAGCTGCTAAACTGCGGTAGCTTGAATCTAAGCTCCAAAATCTCAAAGATTTTTTTGCAAAGTACAGTCCAACAGTTTTTTCTTTTCAAAACACACTTTTTGCAAACCAGGAAAATCAATCTTTTACAGAAAATATCTTGAGCTCCAATACTCTCTTGTCTTGTCGCAATGGACATAAAATCATCCACATCAATCCATCCATCAATGATCAAAAATCGTATCCCGCGGGCATTTTGATTCCAGTAGAGCATACCCAATCTCAGTTTTTCGATTGCGAAATTTTTAGTTACTGTCAACATGCAACATGGTTCATCCACCAAAAGTGGAGAGGGTGGCCGGGCCTGCCAGAGCCAAATAAATTCGTTTATACTACACACATGTACTAGGGGGTCTTGGGGTTACCCCCTCACCTCACCTCCCCTAGATTGTTTAGGGACCCTGCCCGACCCCTAGTACAGTAGCGGCACCAGTACTAACAAACTGGCTCAGAAATCACTAATTTTTAGCTTAAAATTCGGTTGAAAACCCATTGGAAAAAGAATTTGACTTTTCCGCTGCTGATATTTAAGAGGAATCGGTGTTTTAGAAGCCCTTTTTGTCATTTTTTGCTTGTTTTAGCTCTAAAACTTTATTTGGTAGCTTAAAATAACGATTTTAGCCTCCTTACTAGAAAACGTGCTAAAAACGCATTTCCTGGCGTTTTGGAAATTTTTGACGTTTGGACCCCCTCTGGTGGAACGCCCCTCGAGCCTCCACCTCTCGCACGCCGGCCGGAACCTGTTACATGTTATACTGTATGCTGTAAGTCCCAAAAAGGACAACACTTCCTTTTTGCTGCCATTTACAATTGTACCTAGACCAAATTGGCTGAAATTTGAAATCTTAGTCGCTAAATCAGCCTGAACTCTGCGAAACTGAGGCCAGATATATTTAGTTAAAATTTCTTGAGTTGAGCTTGAGACTGTCATATGAAGAATTTTTTGAAAATGTACTGTGCTGTATTTGCAGGTTCAAAATTGCATGACTCAAACATACACCGAGTCGTTCGACGCAGTGGGCTACGTGTCAAAAGGTCACGAGCTTAGCCAAATTAATCTGGGCTATCGACTTGAGGAGCAACCGGGAACTTTCATAAAGAAAGCGCGCTACGATGCGAGAGACCGAACAGTGGTGGTGAGTCATCGGACAGCCCCTTCAATCCAACTGCACCTTACACTGAACAGCACTGCTACAATGACCATATCCTACCACGGCTCCCACCTGGGAGATTTTACGGCTTCCATTCACATCGATGCCTTTTCCAACCGATATTTGAACGTTTCGTTCTCCAAATCGTACGGCGTTCTTTTGGGTACTGTCTACGAGTCGGAATACAAAACCAAAATGGACACTTCGTTCAGTCACGAAATTTCCGCCACCTACCCTGTCGATGGAAGTGTTACTTTGCGGCTCCCGGAGACTGTAAACAGCCGCCGATTCGTCTGCTTTCACCCAAATTTGGAGGCGAGTAAAGAAAAATGCAAGGTAGCTAGATTTTTCGAAACTCCTATGCGGCAAGTAGTGATAAAGCCGCATTGGACCGACCGAAAAGGCGACTGCTCTGACTGCAACAAAGCCAACTTTGAGAATTGGATCAACAACCTGAATCCCAAGAAATGGATGGACGGGTTCGGCTCTGTAAACGAATTTCTCGCCTTTCTCTTTGAAGCTTTATTATTTATTGTAGTGGCTTTGCTTATTTTTTGCATATGTCGCAGGTGCATCTGGCCGCTTGTTAAAGTTTCGTGTAAGGGCGGCAAGAAAAAGAGGACAGTGCCGGTATAATAATTCTGTTCAATTTTACAATCGTTTACTATATGGGTACTACAGGCAGTCTCGTCAAAGAATGATATTTATTATTGCTTTAAAATATCTTTGTCATATTTTTTCTTTCATGTATAATAATAGTGGGTGTTAGGAATATAACTATACAACAATAAAAATGAGGAATTAATTATAACAGCAAAATAAACAAATCGATTTGAATTGGCGAACTGCCGCTACTTTCTCCATTTCAAAAAGCCAAACGTTTTCTTCTGGAAAAGTTTAGGGTAGCAACCACAATGGAGTTTTTTACGTTTTCGCTGTGTTTTAGTTTTGTTCTGAGTTAAGGGCTCCGCCTTAGGGTGTAAAGTGGCATAATTTAAGAAGAACAATTTTAGCCCTTACGGAAATTAATCGGTCCAGAAAAACAGCAGCAGTGAGCGTTTGTAATGTTTTAGTTATTTCCCTGACACCCTGATGATTGTTTGTAAACAAATGAATAAAGTTGAGAAGAACAATTGTATTCTGACAATAAATACACTATACAGTCATGTCTCGTTAATCCGGACCTCGTTAATCCGGATATTCGCCTTCCGGACAAGATTAGGCCAGGTCCCAATTTTCCCCCATGTTATATGACTCGTTAATCCGGATCCGGATTCGTTAATCCGGACAGAAGATTTGGGGTCCCAACTTCGAAATTTGTATGGTAAAGTGATTCGTTAATCCGGATTTGGTTAATTTGGACAAAATCCATGCGCAATTTTTCAACTCAGGTGTGAATTTTCGATTGAATTATGCTTTTCGTTGAGTCAGAATGTAATAATTTTTGCCTTTTTATGAGCTATAATCAGCTGAAATAAGTTTTTGGGTTTTAATTAGGAGGTACAGCTGCAGAATCTGATATGCAAGTAACAAAAAGCTGTCATTTAGGCCTTTGACCCGAGAAACAGTGTTTTAGCTTTGATTCGTTAATCCGGAAATTCGCTAATCCGGACAAAATTGGCCGGTCCCAACTTGTCCGGATTAACGAGACATGACTGTATACATGTAGTAACGTATATATAGACCCGTCGTTAAACAAAAATAGATTTAAAGGTATAAATGAAGGTTTTCAAAATATTTAAGAAAATATTTTGAAAACGTGCATGAAAGGCATTCGGAGGCTAAAATAATTAACGAAAAGTAACAATTTTAGTTCAACACCAAAGTCAATCAATCATCAAAATCGGACTCTTGCACACTCGGCTGAATCCAGTAAACTTTGTGTCCGTGCTGTAAGTTTCTTATGTAAACAAAGTTCAGCTGCGTTTTCTTGGCTTCCGGCACGCCATAAGCCAAAAGAAGCCAGGCCTGTCTCAGAGTTTCCCGCTGCGACTTGGACAACTGTTCTGTGGTTACGATACAGTAGCTGACCACCATAAGCAGCACGAACAAATGACAACCCATCTGAGACTAACGAGCAACTGAGCACTGTGGACAACAACCAGGAACTTTTTCCGACCTGCTCACTCTGTTATGCGCAGTTCCTGTCATAATAAGCGTTTTGCATGTGGCTAAAAGCTTTCCTGTAAGCCCTTAGGCGTGCATTTAGACACACGGATGAACAGGACATCAACAGCTCCCTGACTAACAGTCAGGGATACAACAAATTTACAAGGTACTGGTGGCATTATTACTGGTTATATAAAGTGTTGGCCCAAAAAGACCCCCTGGTATAATTGCGTGATTTTCGACACGCTTTCTACCCCTATTACAGTCGTTTTCCGCACTTTATGAACAATTGACAAATGTTCTCGAAAGTTTGCATTTGCAAGCATGATTTAGCGCTGGGAAGCTAAAGATATTTTACATAAAGTAAGATATTTTTCAATTATTTGCCGTTTCATGAAACATTTCACAATCACAACTCAACAAGCTCACATGCTTTCAAATAATTGACTCATAATTCCATTTGAAGGATGCACATTCACTGTATCTAAAGATTGTGCTGTGATCGGCAAAGGGATCCCTAGTAACCGTACTTAGTAGCCAGTAAAACCAAGTTTGAATGCCATAACCACTTTCTGCGAATGGTTCAGAGTATACTCATAAGCAAGATTTAGAAGCAAAAATGCTGTACGTTCTTCCCACAAATATGCATAGAATAATCAATTAAAATCTATCAATTTTGCAACATTTTCTGTTCAATTTTGTCCACCATTACGCATTATGAAAAAATATACTTTTTTATTATTTTAGTACTAGTAGAATTGAATTCTGGTATAGTGTGATTTCAGTAGGTATTGTGGTATGGTAGACATCCCTGGAAATGCATGTCTAGCCGATTATAGTTTTGATTTTACAGGGTGTGCCAAAAAAAACAACCCAGCAGAGTTTTTGCTGTAGCAACCGCAAATCTCAACCGATTTGAATGAATCCTTTTTTAAATGAAAGATAAATAAATTCTTGAAAGATTGATGCACCGTTTATTAAGATAGCCTGCTTAGTTCCTGAGATATTTGTCCTCAAAGTCAAAACAGAGATTTTGGCGCTGAACAAGAGCGATAAAGAACAACCCAGCAGATTTTTTGCTTTTGCAACCATGAATCTGAACCGATTTGAATGAATCCTTTTTTGAATGAAAGACTGATAAATTCTTCAAAGATTAGTGCAATTTTTATTGAGATTCACAGTTTAGTTCTTGAGATATTTGCCTTCTAAGTCGAAACAGATTTTGGCAAAGAACAAGAGCGATTCCGTTGCATTTCGTAATATAGCAGATTCCTACTGCTGGGCTCATGATACCTTAGTGCTGAAGTAAACCGAGTTTCTGTGTCCCCTGTAAAGCCTCCAAGAGCCCTTAGCAGTAGCAGGAATCCGTTTTATTATGAAGTGCAGAATAATAAAAAAAATCCCTCTTGTTCACTGCCAAAATAACTGTTTTGATTTTGAGAGCCAATATCTCAGGAACTAAGCAGAGTACATTAATGAAAATTTCAGCAATCTTTTAAGGATTTATTTATCTTTCATTTAAAAAAGGATTCATTCAAATCGGTTGAGATTTGCGGTTGCTCCAGCGAAAAATCTGCTGGGTTGTTTTTTTTGGCACACCCTGTATATGTCAGCGTGTAATAGTTACCCTTTCGGGTAGCACATCGTTATTGCAGTGCGCGTTTTGTAAGCGTTATTGTTAAATTGCCTGTTCATGTGCAAAAGTGCTTTTTATCTAGTCTTTCTACTCTGTATTGACTCAGTGAAAAAAGCCTATAGTTTTTAACTGCAAGTTATTGGCATCCCTGTACCTAAAACAGCATCACATAGATCAACCTCTTCAGTCATATCAGGTTCAAGCAGAAGATGTACAATATCCACATCTCACTACAAGAGCCCTCAACGTACTGTTTGAAGAGATAAACAACGATTGAATGCCAAACATAGTTTCACAATTTCCATACATAGGGACATTGACACGGTCCCATCTGCTAGGAAACTGATCCACTCATTGACTGGGATTTCCAGGTTTCACCCGGTAAGCTCTGCTGGACCTGAAAATCAGGCTTGGTGGTCCGGGCTCATCATGTCCGGGCTCAAATCGATGTCTGACTGATTTCAGTTCTCAGAAAAAGCAATTTAAGATCATAGCTGCCGTCTTGCCGGCCCACTCAGCCAGTCAATCATAAATTCATTTAAGCTGGGCCGCTCACCTGAATGGCACTTCATTAAGACTCTATTAATTTAGTTTTCTCATATAATCCCGTCTAGAAAAGCGGTCGCGCAAAATGTTGGCAATAACTGCGAGTTTGTATGTGCTGAACCTACTGCTGGCTTGGCCGGTCTATTCACTGTTTCTCTATACCATCTACAGATACCGAAACGAACCTACCTTCTCCAGTGCATTTTATTTTTTCGTCTTTGTCTGCGGCATTTTCGACCTACTCTACACGTTCCACTACTATGTGCTGATGTACCCTGCCTTTCTGGAAATACCGCTGCTAAACCAGCTCTATCTATCGCTCAGTGGCGCAGTGGCCACCTCATTCTTCTACACGTTCGTTTATCTGCGCTGCGCTCAAGCCATCTCCGTTTTCCTCATCTCTGTCAACCGCTACACCTGTCTGGTTTGGCCGCTGCATCATGACATCGTAAGTGGTCTGCTCTATTCTGCCCCAAATGCAATATTCTTCTTAAACTTCAACAAGCTCCAAAACGTCTGGAAATGCCTGTCTACATTTGTTCTTTTTTCAGTAAGGAGGCTGAAAATGGCCATTAAAGCTGCCAAATAGTAGCTTTTAGAGCCAAAAAAGCAAAAAATGACAGAAAGGGCTTCTAAATCGGTAAATCAGTATCCGGTATGATTTGAACGTTTGGTTGGACCCGGTACTGGTTTGGACGGGACCGGAATTTTCGATTCATGGAATAATTTCAGAAAGCCTTTTCGTGGCAATCCTCCATAAATTATGCGATAATTTCTTACAGTAGCCTGTTTTCCAGTAGCACCACACGCACGCACGCCCGCCATTAGGTTTATTTCTCTTTACGTAAATGAAAATAACCTAATTTTCAGATTTCTAATCAAAAAGTTTCGGTGTCGGTTCACTATGCCATTTTTAGCCCAAGTAACCACGTATTTGATTGCAGATTTGGTCCCAGCGCAAGATTTCAGTGTGTACGGCAGGTGTTCTAGCAGTTCCAGCAATTCTGCTACTGCCACCTGTTCTGAGCGGCTGCTTCATGACCTACTTTCCTGACCCTGACCATGTAGGAAGGGTGTCTCAACGCGATCTCAACCATGCATGTGTTCCTGGCTTCGTAGTGCACCTGGTCTTCCCCACTTTTATAGTCTTCTTGCTTGCTGTGATATACCCTGTGATGCTTGTTAAGAACTGCACCTATAAGTCACCAGCCAACAGCACGGAAGAACAGAAGCGAAAGCACAGAACCAATGCCAGTCTGTCTGTAGCTGGCTTGTTGCTTAGTTGCTCTATGGCACTCACCAGTGCACTGTATTGGTTGTTTTTCATGGTCTACCACTTTGATAGTGAACCGCTGATGCATGCAATTATGTTCTCGGACTCGCTCTTCTGCATTTCCAATCCCATTCTACTGCTTCTGTTCGGAGAACGCATCAGACCCTATTTTTGGCTCAGCTGTAAGGCTCTGCTGTGCATTGGTGGGCATCAGAGTTCGGCGGACAACAGTCGGCCGGCTGTTACGGCAAATCGATGGATTGGGCTGGAATTGGAGGATTTGTAAGATGCTCAAAAACACTTTTGAAATTGGTTTAGTGTGTCACGCTATATTATGGCCTTTTCCATTTTTAGAAGCGTTCTTATTCGGAATCTGTCGTCATCAGCTGTTTTAGAATAAACCAAACTATAATTTTCATTTCTATTCTCCTCTCTTGCCATATACGCATGCTGTTACTGAAATCGAGACTGAAGAAAGGAGTGAAGTAAA
Source organism: Sabatieria punctata (assembly GCA_030248155.1). Classification (NCBI taxonomy): domain Eukaryota; kingdom Metazoa; phylum Nematoda; class Chromadorea; order Araeolaimida; family Comesomatidae; genus Sabatieria; species Sabatieria punctata. Next base: position 13,586 of record JASANB010002001.1, on the reverse strand, counting down.
ATGATAGCGTACTAAAAGCACTTTTGAGTAAACTGCTAATGTAAACAATTCATTGGTTACATGCAGCGTGAGAAAAAAGTAGCCTAAGCCTTAGACTGCTCTATTGTCAGCTAAGATTGGGCAAACATACAGTATCTGATTACACTGTATGATTACACCATCGATGTATGATTACACCATCGATGGTGTAACCATACCCTCATCCAATTGTGTACGCGATTTGGGTGTTTTTGTTACTCCAGATTTAAAATTTTCCACCCATTGCAACGTTATTGCTAAAAAAGCACGTACAGTTGCTAACTTAATTTTGTCTTCCTTTGTGACTAAAGACCCCGATTTTCTTATCAAGATGTTTAAAACCTTTGTGCGTCCAAAATTAGAGTACGCCACTCAAGTATGGTCCCCATATTTGGTAAAAGACGTCCAAACTATTGAATCAGTTCAAAGATTTTTTACTTCCAGAATTCCTGGATTCAGTGCACTCCCGTATGAAGCTCGATTAATAGCAACAGGGCTTCAGTACTTGGATATCCGACGGATACAAGCAGATCTTGTATTCGTTTATAAGCTTTTACATGGCCAAATCGACTTACCCTTTGACCAATTTTTCTCTATCTGTCCTGCAAGTTCTACTCGTAGTCATGCATTTCAACTTTCGGTTCCGACCGCACGAACCAATGTTAGACAGTACTCATTTGCATCTAGAGTTGTGCCGATATGGAACAGTCTCCCTAGCAGTGTGATACACTCTCCTTCTGCAACATGCTTTAAAGAGGCAGTCAGTCACCTAAATTTATCGCGTTTTACTAACCGATAGGGCTGAGTTATAAAACAGCCTTGAGCTAACTCAGTCCTTCTTCCCTCGTTATTATGATCTGCTCTGTAGAGTATTTGTGATACTGTATATATACTGTGCATTGTCTGGGAAGTAAACTTCTTCTTCTTCTATCTATGATAAGTGGGGATCGGCCGACGATGATGTGCGTTGTACATTGCTTATTTATTACTCGTATTAAATAAAAACCCAATAACAATTCCTTTTGCGCCCAACTCACTCTAAATAGCCAGCAATATCAATAACTAAACAATAACGCCTACAAAATGCGCACTGCAATAAAGATGTGCTACCCGAAAGGGTAACTATTATACACTGCACTGACATATCAATCCGAAACTATAATTGAATATTTCTACTTTTCAAGCCGTCAAACAAAAAACTTTGAACGACATTTTTGAAGCACCATAAATCAACGTCTCAGCAGAGCCGGGATAACATGATCCAATCAAGTATCTATAAAAACAAAGTAGCACCAACATAGTGTACATTGTATAATACAATAACAAAAATGACCACAACAAAATACTAAAGGTGGGAAGGAATGACCGGAATGACAAAGTTCACGATTAACGTAAGAACTCCAATCCAACAGAGAGAAATTGCCACCAAAAGCAACAGCAGAGATCATACATTTTTTAATTAAACGTTATTCAGCAACAATCATGAAAGGTGTCCAAATGTGCTCCAAGTGAAATTTAAACTACGGTTCCTGAGTTGGGTTACGAATCTAAGAACCATTTTATCGTACCAGGCTGGGGGTAGGGAACGACCGGAATTCCGATTCTCTATTATTGCGTGGTAGCTAAAAAAGCATGGAGAATGTTAGAATCACTTATTCTTGAAATTGAACACCAGGAGGTAACATTTGATCTAATCTCAGCACTATTTGGACAAATTCATGACCTGTTTGTAAATGCAACAGTTTTGAATCTGTTAGGCATTTATACGAAAGGGTTTATATACAGTTTAGCTCGACGGGAAGTTAAAGATTTTTCCGACATGACCTTTAGGCATTTTATAAAGGCAAGCTTGAAAACTGCACATTTGGCCAGCATAATGTTGAAGAAGGAAGATGCCTTTACCGCAATTTGGGACAAATACTTGCGTTTCTTTCTGATTCAGCATTGAGTAGGGAAACATAACACCGTTCTCTTAAAAGTTTCAAGTATCGAGATAAACTGCTCTATACAACATTTTGTGCAACAAGGATCCGAGCCCAGCTGCTGTGTGTGTACTAACCCATATGTGTTTCACTAACCCATTTCAGAAATAAAACTTTGTTCGTAAAAAAAAAACATTCCAGTGGTGTACACAGGATTTCTTTCACATGGATTAAAAATGCGAAGAAGCTTGGTTGAGCGCGAGATATTTTGAAAAATTACCCTTTAAGAAAGCATTTAAAAGCCGTTCTAGTGGGTAAAATAAGCAGAAATTAACAGTTTTAGTCCGTACATGAGCTACTGTATTACAGTGTTTCTTATTTTCGGCGGATTTTTTCTTCTTACTCCACCGGAAAGGGGTGTACCAGACCCGCACCCCCTGGGTACAGTACTAATACATTCTCTATCACTAAAATGACAAATTTCAAATGAATCACAAACGTTTATCTTAGATAAGAACAGAGAAATTCCACTAATTACTGGTGTACTAGAAAAGCGGACAGTATAAGACATTCTTAACCTTTAGTTTATTAACGAAAAAACGGCTTTCTATACCTACTGTAATCATCGGTCAATCTTTTCGATTTTGTTCAGGTCAGTTTTTCAGTTCAACAGCGATTTTAATATTAGGTCCTAATTAGTATTGGGTATTGGGGCATAAAAAACCCAATACCCAATACCAGGAAAACACCCCAATACACCCAATACCCAATACCAGTTCGCACTCTACTGAATGAAAACGTTGAAAAATTGTTGTATTTATAGTATAATTTACGCGCTTTAAATTTTACCTATTGATGGTTGGCGATTTTTATGCATTGTTATCGTTTGACATGTTGATTTGTACTGCATGTTTGCATGGAATTGTAAAGGATGGTTGCGGAAACACTGTTTTTTTTGCCATAACAGGTTATTCCAAAATTTTAAGCCGATTTTCAAAAAAGTTCCGATTCCGAAAAATTCCGATTCGGAACTGTACTTGAGTTCCGGATTCCGATTCCGATTCCGATCGGACCCAAAAATCCGGTTCCGGTCGTTCCCTAGCTGGGGGTCCGAAAAAGGTGGGGATCCGATTCCATATTACCTAGTTTTCTCTCGTGCCTTCGCCCACGCGTCAGATCCATGCCCCGCTACGGGAGCGGATTCGCTGTAAGCCGACTGAGCGGCACAGGCAGTACAGGTTTGAGCGGCAAAATCTGACCAAAAAGCGTAGAACTGGCGCCAAGCAAGAGCCAGCAAAGTTAGATTTGTGCAGTATGTGCCAGGGACACAGTGCAATACGTGTGCAAAAAATCACTGAACTCGGTTCAAAATTGACAAAGATATGCTCTTTGCAAGGCAATCTTTTATTGGGCAAATTTTCGACCTGACAACTTTCAAGGCCCCAAAAACTCAATTAGATGCCCATTTTTCCTCGATTATTTTGTGCTATCAAAAGTGAATAGACAGGGCTATTTTTTGAAATAAACCTGATTTTTTTAAATAATTATACCTTTGGGGTGGGCAAATTTGGCCCAGAAGGGGTGCGAAAAAATTTTTGTCTCGAATTTGGTCACGCAGGGTATCGTTTGAAAGAGATTGTGTGATTATAAATATGCAATCCGCAAGTTTCTACGTTCATTGGTTCCAGAGTTATAAGCCGAGATCTGAGGTTGGGTCGAAAAATTGAGTCTCGCCAAAACGACCGGGAAGGTGGTAAAACATCTTTTTAGGTTAAATTATACCAAAATACAAAATTTTAGCCAAATCGGAGACATAAAGTTGAGATTTGTCCGGGAAGAGTCGACCCTTAGAAAAACCGACTCTTAAAAACCAGAATCTTGAACTCAAGATAAAAGGGCTGGATTAGATTAAGAATCACAAATCTATTCTATCGGTTTCATTTTTTTTATTTAAAAGATTAGTATTGTTAGTAACTAACCAGGTAAGACTACCCGGCACGGGGGCTGAACAATCAACACGCCCCATGCCCCAGATGCAGCAATCAGCATGCAACGATAACAAACTGGCTGCACCAGGACATACGCCCCAGGGGACGGCTGTGTAGATGGGCCAAGAGGCGCGCCCAATTCCTCATTGGCACGGATAAGACGGCCGGCCTCAGACAACACCAGGTCAGAGGAGTGAGTCAGCGCGTTTAGAAGTTCAGCTGGCACACGCGCGACATGCCAGCCTACGTGCCATCGACTCCTCTTTGCGACTAACACGGGCCGCGCCGAGGGGGTGAACGTGTGCAGTCGCCTCGCTACACACGCACACAGCAGTCGGTAGCCTAACCACTCGACCAACTGTGTTGGCCATTCTATCGGTTTCACTGGGAAGACAAAAGTGGCACGCGCATTACACACTAGCGGTGAGCGGGAGGATCTCACTCAAGCACAACAACGTTCCGCCAAGCCTGCATCGCAGAACAGAGAAATAACAGAACGATGCGACAAGCCCGCATGAAGCGGCAAGCAAAGCAGTGCCAGCAGCACTTTAAATTTCGCGCGCTAATCGGTGCTGCGCAGTCGGCTGAAGGCGAATGCGAGCCCGCAGCGGGGCATGGATCTGACGCGTGCTTTTTTCGCGCTTTTTAAGGCTTATGAGTCAATTTAAAGAAAAAATTTCTCTCGGTAAGAAAGGAAATCCAAAAAAGATGTCCGTCTTTTTACCAGGCGACTTAGTTCCAATTTCAACAGCGCAGCGGTCGGCAAAGACGAAAATCTGCTTGGGCCCCGGTCTGCGCCGACAGAATCAGTCGGTTTTGGCCACGCAGTGCGGCGTTTTACGCTCGAAGCACGAAAATTCGGTGTCTTCCTATTGGCTGGACACGCAACTGAAGCGGTATTGGCCGACGAAGGGAGACAAAGTGATTGGAATAGTTACTCAGAAGGCAGGCGACGCTTTTAGGGTGGATATCGGCTCGGCCGAGGCGGCCACAATTGCTTACACTTCGTTTGAGGGCACCACTAAGAAGATGAGACCCAACCTGAAACACGGAGACCTCATTTACTGTCAGTTATCTCAGGCTACAAAGGACATGGAACCTGAGGTTAGTCAGAATTTACGTCTACGTACAGTTTCTGCCGGAATTGTAGGGTAGCACTCATTACAAATGCCAAAGAAATCGGGAACTCTGTCCGTAGGGCACCCAAAATTTTTGGGTCTGGGGCTCACTCACTCAATGGCCGGCCAAGGCCCCCTACCCGGTGAGGTTATCCTCAAAGGGAGATTTTAAGGAAAAGTGGAATTTTTTCAGCGATTTTTGGCCTTTCAGCCTACACCTAGTATGTTATGGCATACACCTAAGTATGGCCAATCGCAATACCAATCATTCCTGCAGGTTTTAAAATAGCCATACTTTCTGAATTACCCGAAAAAAAATTAAATTTCCGTGGACCACCCTGTTTCATTGTTTTCTTTCGGGTTAGAAAACCAGCAGTAGTCGGAATTTTGGCACCAAATTTACATAATAAGTAGCCAGTTGTCTTGTCTTGGTGATTTTTTATGAAAATTTGAGCCAACTCGATAAAGAACTAACCGAGAACGAGCCATTCGAAAAAAACGAGTGAACATTTTATCCCTACTGTAGTTGTCTGCTGAGTCAGTGTTGTCTTTGCAGCTGGTTTGCGTGGATAAGGACGGAAAGGCACGCGGTCTCGGGGTGCTGCCTTCGGGCGGATTTCTATTCCAAGCGTCGCTGAGTCTGGTGCGTCGTTTATTGGCGCCCGGCTGCCACGCTCTGACGCAACTGGGCGCCAAGTTCAAATTCGAACTGACCTGCGGCATGAACGGACGCATCTGGGTGAAGAGTCAGAGTCTCAGAGAAACGTCGACTATCTGTAATGTGTTGACGCAGTGCGAGTACCTGAACCAGCCACAGATCGACGCGCTGATTGAGAAAGCTACTCTCTCTTTTGCTGCTGCTTCTGATTAGATTTTTGTACGCATTCCAATTATATAAATCTTTCGTATGTAGTGGCTGTTTGTGTTAAACATAATGCTGCAAACACACTTGGGCCTGCTCGCTCTATTTTCGTGAACAGCATGCACGCAACTATAAATGTTTTCAAATTCAAAATTCAAGTAAAACACAACACAATCACTCAAAGGGACCACACAATAAGAATACACTCGAATACTCACACTGAATCACATATTCTTTCGGTATACAGTATGTTTATATATTCCGAAAATTCAATACTGTACTCTTGGCCCTAACGCAACTGGATCTTCGAGCAACATCTATATCTGGTGTTGTAGGTAAATGACTGATGCTCATGAGAGGACCGACCAAGTCAGTTAGCTGAGAGATGAGATGTTAGTATATTCATAAGTGCACACGTCAGAGCGAGGGGTATCGTAGAGGTGCTACGTGCGTCGGTGTCAACCATGCGTCTTCTCGGCGGCTTAGCTTTCTGTACTATCGTTCTGTCTCCGATCGTAGGCGAGTGCTCTGGCTCTCCTACCGAAATAGCTCTGGTGATCTCAGGCAACGGTCATTTCGGAGGACATAAGGAGCAAAAGTTCAAAGAAACCATTTTTTCGTCCGTTGAGACCATGGCAGGGTATATAACGGCGTTCATATACTTCTGCGAGTCCGACCACACTGATACTTTATCACGTCTAGATTTTTGCGTGTAAAAATTACGTAATGGCGTTTATCCCTTTTTCGGACCCCTCTCCACCCTGATAATGGCTGGTAATAATTTCCTGAGCCCTAATTACGTAATATTTTTGGCTACCTGCGAAATTTCAATTTTTGGACTTTCTACTAACGTCGACATTTCTCTAGAAAACTCGCCAACAACAGCGACACTCAGCTGGCAGTGCTGTGGGCAGACGTGGTTTCGCTGAATATGCAAATCTTCGAAATGCAACACAAGGTCATCGGACTGGAATCTGAGCCCCAGAAGGTTGCCAACAGCCTCCGACGATGGGTCGGGCGTCGCCAGTTCAAACAGAAAACAGAAATGCATGCAGGCTTCGCGGAGTCTTTGAAACTGTTGGACAAGTCCGTCTTTTCGTCGTCGGCCAACCGTGCGGCCGTATTTTTGGCCTCAACTGCAGTTCCCTTTTCCGACATTTCCTTCTTGATGCAAAAGAATTGTAGTCGGGTGAGTGAAGAGATCTTTGAAATCTTTGGGGCCGTGCAACAATTACGTAATATGGTGTTTTTGTCCATTTTCGGACCCCCTGTTAATCGCTCGTAAAAATTTTCTGACTCCTTCCGTAATTACGTAATACTTTGGCTACCCCCCAAATTTCAAGTTTTTGAGAGTTGGAGCCAAAATTTTTGCGTTTAATTCCATGTAAAATGACGTTTTTAATACAATAAGATCTGTATACAGCAACATATTGATAATTTTCGTTATGTTTTTTATTATTGAGCTATGTACAACTACTGTACATGTATGTATTACATAAAAACCATTATTTAGTGGCTTTTTGTTATAGATGAAACGAAAGTTTTTTTATCATGGAATGGATTAGGGTTGCTGCCATGTCACTTAACTAATGTTCTTTACTCATAAAAGCTTGAGTCAATAAATGCTATATCCCTATAAACTCTTAATGTAGGAGTTAATTGGTATCATCAAGAATGTGTATCATGGATGGTCATTGGTATCATTTAGAATTTGAAAAATTGAAAAGCCCTGACTTATCTAATCTAATCTAACCGTTCATCTAAGTGAAATTGAGAAAATGTAAGCCAATGGCTTCAAATCGAAAACATGTACATGTTTGGCCATTTCAATGATTTCTGTACTTTCTTTCTGTGCAATTTCAATGATTTCTGTAAAAATTACGTAATGAAATCGCCAACCCCCATGGCTCCCCCACTGTAATAAATAGTAATAATGTGGCGAAAAACCCGTTATGCGATTACGTACGTAATTTTTGCACGCCCTTTTCCTTTTTCCCGAACCCGGTCAGTTCACCTTTCTATTCTTCTCTAGATAACGGCCATTTTCGTGCTGTTCGAAACGTCCACAGAGGTGGCATGCGAGAAACAGAAAACGCTAACTAAAATGTTAAAAATCGGTCGCCTGCTTAAAGTCAGCGCTGCAACGCGAAAAAATCAAGTGATGTGCGTGGAGCAGGCGAACGAAGTTCCTGCCGACTTTGGCCAGAGAGTGAAAGAAGCAATAACACAAAATCAAAGCAAGATTTTCTACGTACCTTTCTCTTTTCGGTTGAGTGCCTGCAACTATACATAGTAAGGCACTTAACGACATACGGTACCGGTACTTGCATAGGGGAGTGGAGTGGTTGGTAATAGCGGCCGTCCAAAATTACGTAATGACCTTTTAGGCCATTTTCGGACCCACTCCCTCATGGTAATGGCTCGTAATAATTTTCTACCCCCTACCAATTACGTAATAATTTATAGCCAAAATGTTAGTTCACTGGCAAAAAAGTTATCTTTTCGCAGCGTCTACAGTATTAAGTGCATTTTATTGTAGATTTTCTAATGTCGGACACAGTAGTACCAAGTTTAGTCGGGGGAGGGGGGAGGCTCAGCCAAAAACGTTATAGTTTTCTAGGGGATTGTGCTGATAATGTCGAAAAACGTCGGCAGGGGTGGAATCCAAAATTTTGAATTTTTGAACGTCGTAGTTTATGTACGATTTCCGATGCTGCAAGCCAAAAATTATGTAATAAAAACTCCGACCCCCTCCCCCACCATATTAGGTAGTAATCATTTGACGAACTCCCTCAGACAATTACGTAATTTTTGGATGGCCCCATCCATGAGTATCAGTAAGAGATTGTGTTTCAGAAGTGCACGCAGAGTGTGCCAGAAAGTCGGCCGTAGGTATAGGGTTGGACGAAAAACAGAGCCACTCCACTTGTCTGCTGTTCGGACCGGTTGGATGGGCGATTTTCGGCTTCCTGATACTAGTAGTGATCGCTCTGTCATTGGCCCTTTTCTTGGTGGTGACCAGATGGGCTCCTTCAAGCCCGCAAAATCAGGTCCGCAAAGCACATTCGAAGGTATAGCAGAGCTTAGTTGATAGTAGGAGTGTAAAGACTGTACCCAAAATGCATACCGTAAACGTTCTAATAAAAGCGCACTCTCCAACAGTAGCGCCCTTCTAATAACAGCGCTCCCCAAGCGCACTACTATACCATCAACCTTTGTCTTCCAATATTGTGGAACACTTTTCTTCCATATTGTATAAGCTAGTAGACATTAGTCAGACTGAAAGGTAGTGTAGTGTGGGTTTGTTTGTATATACATGTACAAATTTGTCAGAATTCCGTTTGTATATTGAAAGAAACAACGCGTTTACTAGCCAACTAGACACAACAATGAACAAAGGAATGCAAAGGCCAAATATAAATCTCTTTCATCACTCCCCCTCAGACGAGCGTCGATCCATGGGCACATCCGAGCCTGACGATCGTCTGGAGTCACGAACTGTAGGAGAGCGAGAATCTGGAGAGCTTTGATCGAAAGGAAAACCGACAACATTGACTGCACAGTCGGTCCGGCCAAAAGGATCGGGAGTGATATCGAACCGGACTGCCTCGCCAGGGCACAGCTGTGGGGTCGACTGAGAGAAGTGAGGAGAAAGAAGAGAAGAGGCGTGAACGAAGTAGTCCTGGTTATTGTCGAAACACTTGATGAAACCATAGCCATAGGCGGGATTGAACCATCTGACCGCGCCCAAAACTGGAGAAGCGGAAGAAACGATTGGAGAGCGGCGATGATCGGTGAACTGTGAACTTGGGCTGGGGAGACGCGGTGATTTGCACACGAGGCGACGAACGATCGGTTGAACTGGAGACACAGGGGACGACTTGGCAAACACCGGCTGAGAACGGCAGGCGTTGGCAAGGTGACCAAGACGTCCACACTTGAAGCAAACGGGAGGAGACGAGCGCTGTCTGGGGGCTTTGAGTTCAGCGGAAGCGCATTGCTCGGGGACCGAAGGAGACGAACGCTGATTGAGAGAGTTGTTAACTGCCTGCTCGGTGTTGTAGTACTTGACAGCTTCCGAAGTAACCGAGTAGATGTCGTGAGGCTGAGCGGGATCGGAGAGGTGAAGAATCATGTGCTTCTTGATCTGGTAGGGGAGCCGGGCGGGAGGGTCGAGAGCATCTTCCAGCACCTTGCGCCATGGGAGTCCAGATTGCTGTACGAAGGAGGTGACATCAGCGGACCAGTGAGCGAAGGAGATGTCGTTAGCCGATTGGTTGAAGCAGTAGATAGAAGGACGCGGAAGAGTAACAGAAAGTTGTGGGTGAGCGGCGTGAGGACGATCTTGAAGGGCTGCAATCAAGCGTTCTTGTTGGTGCAAGAGTTGTATGAACGCGTCCTGTTGACGTTGTTGTTGTTCTTCGTGGCGTTGTTGTTGTTCGTCATGGCGTTGTTGTTGTTGTTGGAGGAAATGAAGGAAATCTGTAGTGGTGGGCTGAGGAGGGCGGTCGTCATCTTGCGAAAGTGTAGGAGGAACCGAGGGCGGACGAACAGGAGGAGCAGCTGTGAGGTTGAGTTGACTAACGGAGAGGTGGACGGACGAGTGAGAGGAGGAACCGGAAGCAGTCGGAGAAGTGGGGTTGGACTTGAGAGCCGTCTTGCGGTAGGTGGAACGAGTGGCCGGAGGTTTCTTTGTGCGAACCATGGTGGTTGGTAGTAATGGAAGAAGTCGAAGAACGGTAGTAGTACAAGAGGTAGCAGACAGTGGGTGCGCACAACACAACAAACAAGTTTGGTCTCGGCACCAAAATGAAAGAAACAACGCGTTTACTAGCCAACTAGACACAACAATGAACAAAGGAATGCAAAGGCCAAATATAAATCTCTTTCAATATGTAAAAGTATATACAAACCGAATACTGATGCAATATTTGATACACATGTACAACAAACAAACTTGATATACAAATGGTTTGTATATTTTGCGGTAACTATTTTGATAAATTTAGCCTATTTTCCCTAGTTTCTTATAGTAACTGACTTCTTTTCCACAGCGCCTTCTTTACTTTATGCACACTTTTAGGCGGTCTTTTCAACGTTCTCCAAATCTAAACATCCCAAAAGCACAGTAATGAGAAAGGCTTTCTTCTCCGCTGAAATATACAGTTTTTCTGGCAAAATTTACGATTTTAATGATGTATCGCGTGGCTTATTTATTCTTGAGTTTGATCTTCCAAAAACATTCTGCTGTTTTACTAAAGCGTTCTCCACGCACAAATAATAAGGACCTGCAACAATCGTAATCGTGTTTTTGCCCATTTTCGGTTCCAGTCTCCCCGATAATCGCTTGTAATAATTTCCTGACGCCCCTCCCCTAATTACGTACGTAATACTTTGGCTACCCCTATTCTATTTCAATTTTTTGGAGAGTTAGAGCCGAAATTTTTGCGTTCAACACCATGTAAAATGATGTTTTTAATAAAATAACATCTGCATACAGTAAGATATTGATAATTGTCTTAATTTTCTTTGTTGATGAGTTACAACTACGTATACGTATGTACTGTAGGTATAGTCTTCGTTTTACATAGAAGCCATTATTTGGTGGCTTTTGTTACAAATGAAACCAAAGTGTATTGGATTTTACGGCTGCTGCCATAGCGCACTTTGCTGATGATCGATAGTAATAAAAGATTGAGATTTTCGATTTTTCCGAATAACTTCAAAGGGCCGCCATTCCGTCACTTTTCAACCGAACGAATAGATTTTTTCACAATTATTGTAATTTATTTATAGTTTGTTTCGGCCAAATCCTAGCCTCATAGTCATAGCCTTCTGTAATGAACTCACCGGAATTTTCAGACGTCAAATTTAAACATACTGTATGCAGCCGGAAAAAATCTGGCGGATTTTTACTTTCAGTGAAGGATAAAAAATTGGCGTTTTCAAAAATGAGGGTGTTTATCCGCTGCACAGAAAGCAGGGTTATTCGAGCTAGTGGGGTCGTGGATTACAATCACATCAACTAAGCAAACACAACGAACACCTAAATAAGGCTGTACAGCTGTGCTTTATGTTTTTAGAGGGTAGCACACTCTCTTTTGACAACGCTAATTTTTCACCTAGACAGACGGACCGACACCTTTTTTGTATTGGATTAGTAAATTTTACGCGCATGGCCCGATGGGCTGAGATGTGGTTTTAGAAGAAACCGAAGAAATTAGAAAGCAGCAAGCCTAAAATGGAGGTGGCCCTCAAAGTGACAGAAGCTTCTTCAAGCGAGGACGAGGCGTGGGATTTACCGGCGAACGAAATGGATGCTCAGTCCAACTCGCCCACGTCACAAACAGAGGGCACTTTTAATTTCGAACCTACTGTAACTCAACTCTTATCAACTGGAAGTTTATGTGAGTTCTTTCTTTCTAAGGAGTACTGTTGGAAAGTCCGGGCTTTTAAAAACAGGTTCAGGTTCAGGTCCAGTTTAAAAAAAATCTGGACAATAGGTTCAGGTTCAAGTCCTTTTCAAGCGTGAAATTTTACATAAAAATTTTACCACAGCAAAAACAACAAAAAAGGGACAGCAGAGCAGGATAGCAAACGGATATAAACAAGACAGTTTTCTCAATAAACCGGTTCAACAGTGCATTGTTTAACAAAGATCAACAGCCGATTGACCAAATCACAGTTAATTTTTATCAACAACTCAGATTCTAAGCTATTAGCACTTAGCCGATGACGATTCTTGCACACAGCAATACCGGTCAAGCTGAATACACGCTCTATAGCTGCTGATGAAGCAGGTATTGACAGAAAATCAACAGCAATATCGAACAGCTTAGGGAAAGCCAAACGCTGTTGTACCCACCAACAAAGTGGATCAGTTTCATATACATCATGCTCAGCAACAAACTCCTTCTCATACAGCTCAATATTTGTTGACTTGGACTTCAGCTGCACTTGGCGATCATGGCGCTCCAGGCAATCCTGAGTTCGAGCTACTCTGAGTGACTTTGGAGTCAAAACCTAAGCCTGAGCTGGAACAGAAGCCTATAAGCTTAAAACCAAGCCGTAAAGTCAGGGCGGTTGCCAGGTGGGGGAACACACCTCCTCCCCGCCTAGTGGGGGTTTGTTTCCTACTACGCCGCGAAGTGATACTGTAACAACAATGCATCCATTTCAGCAAACTTGTATGTCACGCATGTCACAAACAACGGACGGCACAAATTTAAGAGCCGGTTTTTCTAAGTATCGACTCTTCCCGGACAAATCTCAACTTTTTGTCTCCGATTTGGCTAAAATTTTGTATTTTGGTTTAATTTGACCTAAAAAGCCATTTTATCACCTTCCCGGCCATTTTTGAGAGGGTCGCTTTTTCGACCCAACCTCAGCTTTCGGCTTATAAATCGGAAACGAATCAACGTAGAAAGTTCGGGATTGCATATTTAGAATCAGAAGAGCGTTATCTTTCAAACGGTACCCTACTCGAGCAGATTTCTGACAAAGATTTTTTTAGAAAACTTTCCGGGCCCGATTTGACCCCCCTACAACCCCCATTCCGATAATTTTATTTCATGGAAATGTAGCGCTATCTATTCGCTTTCGAACGCACAAAAAAAATCGAGAAAAAAAATGGGGGGCAAATTGAGTTTTTGGGCCTTGAAAGTTGAAAATCCGTGAA
>JASANB010002000.1:0-30431 GCA_030248155.1 Sabatieria punctata | reverse complement strand
GATAAGGAGCACGAAGTACCGATTCTGCAGGCCACGAGTAACTACGAATCGGAGTGGTGGTGGCAAATAGTGGATTCAGCTGACCACCTCTACTAGTCCTAACACTAGGCATCTTGTTCGATCAATACAACAAATACACTGACGAGGTGGCTGAGTTCGTGTGCATTTATAAATAAAAACAAGTCAATAAATTAATAAACCCACGCCTAAGCTAAAATCCTGAACTGTAGCAAACAGTTTAGTAGCTGGCGATATGCTAGCAAGTAAGCAAAGCATAATCAGAAAAATTCAGCCACCTGATTCTCTGGATTCTGATACAACATCATAGGCGAAGTATTGCCAGTGCAGCTGCTCAAGTTAATAGGTTAATACTGCAGAATTACATGATGTGGCACGTTCGAACTAAATTTAGAGTTGTTTGTCTATACACACACATTTACCATACACAAAAATACACACTCCTTTCCCCCCCACACATACACATACACTGATTGAAAATTCCGGTACACATTACCATACGCAAACAGTACTCAAAATCATACATGTCGTTGGTGGGTGTAAAAGGGGGGGGCCAGCTTCCAAGCCCGATTTTTCGGAAAAAGTTCCCCCCAGCGGATTTTTGGGGGATCTGAAAATCCACTTTTGGATTCCAAAGTAAAGAAAATTTTAGCCCAGACAATACATTCTGCAGCACGAATTAGGTTTTCGCCTACCCTACAACCCAAAACAGGGTTTTAGAAGTCTTAGAAATCCGAAATAGGGTTTTTAGACTTCGTTTAGAAACCCTGATTAGGGTTTTTGGATACCTTGGAAACCCTAGGAACAGGGTTTTCAGGTTACTTTTTTCAGTGATGATTTGATGAGTTTTAAGATAATGTAGCTCGATTTAATGTGTTCGATCTTTCAGAATTTCCAAATCATGTTTTGCGCCATTTCACATTATTTGTTATGCTAATTAGCATGCGATGCACATTCTTAAACTATATACACATTATATATATATATACGTATATAGAGGGTGTGTCAAAAAAAACAACCCAGCAGAATTTTTGCTGTAGCAACCGCAAATCTCAACCGATTTGAATGAATCCTGCTTTAAATGAAAGACGAATAAATTCTTGAAAGACTGGTGAACGCCCTATTAAGATACGATGCTTAGTTCCTGAGATATTTTCCTTCAAACTAAAAACAGAGATTTTGGCAGTGAACAAAAGTGATTCCGTTACTTCACAACAAAACGGATTCCTACTGCTGAGGGGCAACAAGACTTTTACAAATGAAGTAACCAAGCATGAGTGGCACCAGAAAAACCTCGTTACGTTAGCCCTGAGCAGTAGGAATCGGTTTTATCATGAAGTGCAACAGAATAATAAAATCGCTCTTGTTCATAGCCAAAATCTGTTTTGACTTTGAGTGCAAATATCTCAGGAACCAAACATCATATCTTAATAAATGCTTCACCAAACTTTCAGAATTAATTTATCTTTCATATAAAATAGGACTCACTGAAATCGGTTGAGATTTTGCGGCTGCTACAGTAAAAAATCTGCTGGGTTGTTTTAATCTCTGTTGTGCACTGACAAAATCTCTGTTTTGATTTTGAAAGCAATTATCTCAGGAACTAAGCAACGCATCTTAATAAAAGCTACACCAGTCGTTCAAGAATTTATTTATCTTTCATTTAAAGCAGGATTCATTCAAATCGGTTGAGATTTGCGGTTGCTACCGCAAAAAATCTGCTGGGTTGTTTTTTTTGACACACCCTGTATATACAGTATAGATAAAAAAATGTCCCATCGCTTTTTCGGCCTTCACTCAAACGTTTCGTTCTCAGTCACTTCTTTACCGATTTGGCTCAAATTTTTCAGCAAAAATTAACAACATGGTTGGCTAAATATTCTGCAAGTGTGGTGCCAAAATTCCGACTCATACTGGTTTTATGACCCGAAAACTAGGAATGAGGGTGGTCCACGCAAATTTAATTTTTTTCGGTAATACAAGGAGTTCAGGCCTGAAACTTGCAGGAATGATTGGTGTTGCTATTGGGCATAACATACTAAGCGAGCAGCCCTGTAGCTCAAAGAAAACTAAAATGGGGGAATTTCAAAAAACATGACGAAATATGACTTTTCTTCGTAAAACCGGCAAAATTACGATTCTAAAGATTTTCAATTTTCAAAAAACGCTGCAGGGATGGTTACTATGGTGTGGAACAGAGCTTAAATATCAGGTTCATTTATTTGTCGAACTTCCTGCTACAATCTATGTATGTTGATTAACAACAGATTCAATGCTTTGATTCTAGAAGGTGCAGATTTCTTAACTATGGGATTTTCACTCTTGTTTTTGTAAGTCCACCATTTTAGTGCCCTTTGTTCTACAGGGCTGCCCGCTTAGTTTGTTTTACCCAATAGCAACACCAATCATTCCTGCAAGTTTCAGGACTGTACTCCTTGTATTACCGAAAAAATAAATTTGCGTGGACCACCCTCACTCCTAGTTTTCGGGTCATAAAAACCAGTATGAAGTCGGAATTTTGGCACTAAACTTGCAGAATATTTAGCCAACCATGTTGTTAATTTTTGCTGAAAATTTGAGCCAAATCCGTAAAGAATTGACTGAGAACGAAACGTTTGAGTGAAGGCCGAAAAAAAGCGATGGGACATTTTTTTTATCTATACTGTATATATATATATATATATTATACACTAGAGGATATGGCTTTAGATGAAAAGCCTGGCCAAATCGGAAAGTGAAGATTTGTTCTAAGTTTCGCCATTTCCTCACAGTTCAGACTGATGCACAAAACGTCAATCAAAATATACTGTAGCTAATAGTAGTAGATATAGTTCCTACTTCTGTAGTCTTCGCGTCTAATTACAGCTATTCTACCGCGCAAACAAATCTTGGGTTAGACAGCAAGCAGTGAAAATCGCAAAAAAAATTGGCAAAAATTGTGTATTTTCGTCGTTAGCAGATCGATAAGTGATACAAAAACCGTATATTTTCTGCACAGATGCGGCAAGCTACCTATTGCAAAAGCTTTTACTCAGTAAACAACTCAGTAAATTACTGAGTATCGAGTTAAACCGGATATTTTTCTAATTGAGTAATTCAAAATTGAAACTCGGTATTCAGTAAGTAAAATTAAGAAAAATTTTTACCGGTAAGTAAAAGTTTAATTAACTTTAATTCAAAATAACGAAGTACCGAGTAACTTTTACTCAGTAAATTTACTGGGAACAACCCTGTAGTAGTGGCTCCAGTACTAACAAACTGCTGAGAAATCACTAATTTTTAGCCTATAATTCGCTTGAAAAGCTTTTGGAAACCGAATTTGGCGTTTCCACTGCTGATATATAAGAGAAATTCGTGTTTTTCGAAGCCATTTTTGTCATTTTTTGCTTGTTTTTAGCTAAAACGCTATTTGGCAGCTTAAAATAAAGGGCTTAAAATAAATACGGCTTACCTAAAGTTAGTGATGTGCACAGGGCACTGGATCATTGAAGATTTTTCGGATCGGGCCGCAGCCTTTTCAGGCCGTGGCCCCAGAACGGACCGGGCATGCCCCACCGGTGCTGCAACTGAGAGCCGCTTATTTAGCCGTGAATCGAATGTACATTAATAATGTACGAATTAAAGTTATGGATGGTATGGTAGGACTGCGTGTATCAGTGAAGCACGTTAACTAGTAGAGTTTACTTGGTAAAAGACAACACAAGAAAGGGTACTAAACAGCCGCACACAACACAATACACAACGGAAGGTGAAAAGGAATTTAGACTAGTGTACATAACAATATTAATCCTCTGTCGCAATATCTTCAACAGTACGTTCGTTCAGATTTCCACGAACTACCACTAAACTACGACGCCGATGCCACACCCGTTCAAATTTGGCGCTTCTGTTTTCAGAGTAGAGCCCCAGCCGCTGACCGACCACCCAGACTAACTCCACAACCACGCCTAGGTTTTAAGCTTAGGCTTAGGTAGGGAGATCACTACTTGCGCCGATTAGTGTTTTGAGTGTGTACATTTTTGGCCATTTTTTTGTTTAAAGAGGGCCACCGTCCTTGGGCTTGGACGACTATTGTCATGTTTATGCTTAATCGATAGCTAATCGTCATATCTACCCAAATCCCCGTGGGGAGACATATCTGTCGGCGGACTCGAATGCTACGATTGTTTTAGCTAGGGATGTCGAAATCGCGCATTTTCATTCTTTTTATTTTTTTTTAATTTGTTGTTCAAGGATCTCTGAAAGTAAATGCGCCGAAATATGCATCTAAGGTAGGCCTACTCACATAGTAAAATTGATAGCTATCTTTCAAAAGATGACTGAGAAAACTTGTTTTTTCTATTTTTTTCATAGTGATGATTTTCGTTCAAAAGGGGCCACCGTCCTTGGGCTTGGACGAATATTGTTATGTTTATGCTTAATCGATAGCTAATCGTCATACCTACCCAAATCCCCGTGGGGAGACATATCTGTCGGCGGACTCGAATGCTACGATTGTTTTAGTAAGTGGGGGTTGTGGGGGAAATCGGCCGATAATCGATGAAGTAAGGCGATATGATGAGCGCGTAATCTGAGATGGCATGCAGTAATTGGTTGTGGATGTAATATAATGTAGCAATAATGTACAAGTCAATTGTAGTTGTTTGATACCGGATGTGGTCATATTTGTTAGAGATTTACAATTTGGGTGCGAACGTTTTGCAGTGCATTACAGTATTTCACACTAATTGACGCAACTCCGACTGTGGCCGTTTATCGGATTTGACGATTCCCGGCCCATTCCCCCCCACCCGGCGCTGCCGCGGCGGGTTACTGTAATATTGCTACATGTGAAACAACACAAAGCGCGCGAAGTTTAAACGACTTCGCAGAGAAGTGGTAGTAAAAGCACTAAAACAGAACAGCTTAAATCTCCAAGTAGTTGCAATTTTTATAAATACCGATACCCGGTATGCCAATTATTTTCAGAATTCCTGCCTGCAAGTGCAAACATCCCTCCCCTTTGCTGTTATTAGGTACGGTGCAACGGCAGCTCCAGTTCGGTTCCCTTTTACGTATTTACCGTCACCGACTTTTGGAGGGTTGGGTTGGGTCTGGGCCTGACAATTTTCCAAATATAAAAGTACCCCTGCAGACGCATCGGTATAGGAACGCTCGAGAGACCCTGTTTTAAAAACATAAAAATACCCCTAGGGGACGCATCGGTGTAGGAACGCTCCAGAGGCCCTGTTTTAAAAACATAAAAATACCCCTAGGGGACGCATCGGTGTAGGAACGCTCCAGAGGCCCTGTTTTAAAAACATAAAAATACCCCTAGGGGACGCATCGGTGTAGGAACGCTCCAGAGGCCCTGTTTTAAAAACATAAAAATACCCCTAGGGGACGCATCGGTGTAGGAACGCTCCAGAGGCCCTGTCTTAAAAACATAAAAATACCCCTAGGGGACGCATCGGTATAGGAACGCTCCGGAGGACCTGTTTTAAAAACATAAAAGCACCCCTAGGGGACGCATTGGTATAGGAACGCTCCAGAGGCCCTGTTTTAAAAACATAAAAATACCCCTAGATGGACGCATCAGTATAGGCACGCTCCGGAGAGCCTGTTTTAGAAACATAAAAGAACTGCTAGAGGCGCATTTTCCAAATATAAAATCATTTCTGACCTCTCAAAAACCTCAGCGGAGGGGAAGAAAAATATATTTTCACACCAAACATAGAGCAGATAGCGCATACCGTAATCCGGCCGCGGCAGCGCCGGGTGGGGGGGGAATGGGCCTCCTCCCGGATTTGACTAGGGATGCAAATGGTATAAAAAATACCAAATACCAAATACCAAATACTAGATGGTATTTTCTATACCAAATAATACCAAATAATTCCAAATAGTTGATGAACAGGTCGCTAGCTGTTTGTAATGAGCGCAAAATCATACTTTTTGTTTTTTTCAGCAAAAATATATAACTTTTGCCTCAGTGGAAGAGTTTTTGTTGCATCTAAAAGAAATCTAGTCATGCCGAGAAAGAAAACAAGCAGAATTTGATGGTTTTTCACTGACTGGGGAAATGGGCAAGCACGTTGTGACGTTTGCGGTCTAGGCTCGGTCTCGATAAAGGGGCCGTCCATAAACGACGTCGTTCCAAAATCCCGATTTTTCCGACCCACTTCTCCCAAAATCGCCTTGCGTCGTTTCATGGGGGCCCCCTCCCACTTTTTGAGAATTTTTCATGAATGGTTGTTATAAGCTAAACTGGTCAGAATTCTTTGTTGTTTTGTTGCTCAGAAACGGTAAAGAGACGTGTTGTTCTGCGTATCTGCATTGTTAAACTTTTAGTAAATTAGAAATAAAGAGAAAACTCTGAACAGAAGAGCTCTGACATGGTATACAGTCGCAAAATATGCAGAATTTATCGCTTAAAAGCTAGCTGTTTAGTTATTTAAACTATTTGGTATTATTTGGTATAAAAAAATACCAAATACCAAATAATACCAAATACCTAGAAAATATCAAATAATACCGAATAATACCAAATAATACCGGATACCATTTGCATCCCTAGATTTGACCACACGCCGAAACGCATAATCTGGGGTAGAACTTGATATAGCATGCAGTAATTAGATTTTGATGTGTAAAATAATAATCAGGAGATCGTCAGCAGTCGTTTGATACCACATTCAGTCGTCTATGTTCAAAATTTGAAATTCGAGTGATCTCCCTAGCTTAGGGTTAAAATCAGAATCAGGCTTAGGCTTAAGAAAACAAGTTTAAGAATGGCAGTTTGCAATGGGAGAATGGACCGGCAGCCGTCAGCTTGCTGGCTACGATAGGCACCAGCTCCCGCAGTTGTCAAACTAACACACTGATCTTGCCTGCGTGTGCTATAACTGCGCTGCTGTCTGAGGCCATCAGCTGGTTTGTGCTATAACTAAACACCCCGACTGCTGTGCTATAACATGGACGACTAAAAACTACTGGACTGATCGCGCTCCCGACCGCTAATACATACTTAGGGTAACTTTACAAGTCCATATCTTTGGAACCGTTCGCTCTACAAACAATATAAATATATCTTTAGAATCCTCACGGTGTCCGTAATCGAACGCAGCTCTCAAATCGCTTTCAAACCCACTACGAAAAAAGTAGATTTTTTCCATCGCGCAAATTAGGATTACCAGTCGATGTTGCGCAGATTAGGTTGAACCACAGTACAGAGCTCGGCCCCCTCTACAACTTTGGTCACAAGGCCCAAAGCGCTCCGACGCACGCATAAGGAGTTATTTGCAAAAAACTCTGCATATATTGAATACATGGGAAACATGCATTAACAGCGGAGAAGTGACCGGAAGAAAGAATATCAGACAAGATATTATGCACACTGGACCAAAATTACAGGAGAATGAAAGTAGCATTACAATCAGTTACCGACTACGGCCAAACTTTGTTTTCTCGGCTTGCGCACTGTGTTTAACACCAGAAGCAATGAGCTTTTTGACGAGGTTTTTACACATGCAGATGAAAAATTTAGTGACCATAACTCGAGCAAACGAGTGACCCTGCAGACAACTACCAAACATATGTACATGTACTACTAGGCAGTTTAAGAGGCAGTCCACGAAAAAGTCGAACCTTGCCAGGAAGAGCCTTGTACAGCTGATTTTTCAAAATCGGCCTAGAGAGCTGAAACTTTCAGGCATTGTAGTCCACAAAACGTCATTGACGTATTCACTGTCCGATTTTTTCTAGCTGCCCTACAACCAAAATTACGGCCCTTCAAAAACTGCGATTTTGACCATTTTTGCCCTTGAGGTCCCAACTTCAAGACGGCATAACTCCTTCTCTGGTGGACCGATTTTGATGTGGTATGGCTCATTAAAGAGGTAATTGGACTGTCTATCAGGCAGTATGCACAAACTGACCGAATTCTGTCTTTGATTTTTTTGGCGTTTTTTAGACTTTGGCAGCCAATAACTCAAAACTGTATATGGTTACCTAGCAAGATAATGACAGATTCGAAATCTACGCGCAATTTTACGTCTGATAGTCATATTCTTGTTGCTAAAAGCTGGGACCTAAGCAGTCAAAAGTTTGATCGAAAATAGCCTGCCAGTACCGCTCCATTTTTTGGCGTTTTTTTAGACTTTGGCAGCCAATAACTCAAAACTGTATATGGTTACCTAGCAAGATAATGACAGATTCGAAATCTACGCGCAATTTTACGTCTGATAGTCATATTCTTATTGCTGAAAGCTGAGACCTAAGCAGTCAAAAGTTTGGTCAAAAATAGCCTGCCATTACCACTCAATTTTCAGTTCTTCATTTTGGAATTGAGTACCTAATTTTCATTTTTCAATTGTGCATGAGAATGAAAGCTGTCTTGCATTGAAAACCTGCAAACCAGTAATGAGCAATCGATGTTCTACTCCTGTCATATTTTTGTTTTCTGAAAACTGGGACTCAAGCAATCAAACACTTGGTTGAATGTGGTCTAGTGATTGAATTTAGGTAAGTGCTGTGCGCTATGTCCCTGTAAATATCTGCCCTGAAAACAGCACTATGTTCTATATCAAGATCATTCTGATGTGCTGATTGGACAATGGACATATTCGTGACAAATAAACCTATAATTTTTACAGACATAAGATGGTCTAAGGTAACATCACAATGATGCATTGTGGCGGTTACTCATTTCAAGTAGCAAATGAATTGTTCTGCTCAATTTACACTTCTTCAAATGATGGAATTCAGTGTTCACCCAGCAATGTTTGCCCACACAATGTTTGTCTCAATTTTCTGGTTCTGCCAAAATTTCTTTTCAATCACTTTGCCATTGCCGATTCAGAAAAATGGAAAATGCCAGGGACATAGCGCACAGCACTTACCTAAATTCAATCACTAGACTACATTCAACCAAGTGTTTGATTGCTTGAGTCCCAGTTTTCAGAAAACAAAAATATGACAGGAGTAGAACATCGATTGCTCATTACTGGTTTGCAGGTTTTCAATGCAAGACAGCTTTCATTCTCATGCACAACTGAAAAATGAAAATTAGGTACTCAATTCCAAAATGAAGAACTGAAAATTGAGCGGTAATGGCAGGCTATTTTCGATCAAACTTTTGACTGCTTAGGTCCCAGCTTTTAGCAACAAGAATATGACTATCAGACGTAAAATTGCGCGAAGATTTCGAATCTGTCATTATCTTGCTAGGTAACCATATACAGTTTTGAGTTATTGGCTATCGGTACTACGAAGTGAATGTAGAAGGAAGTTGCGCTGGGCACTACTCACCCGGGCCGAACAGGACTGGGATGAGTATAGGAGTGCTCAACGGAAGTATAAGGCGACTGTCAAGTCTGCTAAGAAGGAATCCTGGAGGGAATTCTGTACGGAAGTGGAGGGGGTTAAGGCCACTGCACGGCTAAACAGAGTTCTCAACAGGGATCCTCCAATAGAGGTCGGTATGCTTCAGTTACCAGATGGGACTTACACGGAAAGTAGGGAGACTGCTTTGTCATACCTACTAGATGTGCATTTTCCTGGGGGAACTGCAGCAAACATGACATTGGAACCAGACAACCAGGCTCCAGGGGGAGCCCGGGGTGACTGGAGATTAGCTGACAGAATTGTCACGGAGGATAAGGTGATATGGGCGGTGAAAACTTTCCAACCATACAAATCCTCTGGACCAGACGGAGTTTTTCCGGCACTCTTGCAACAAGGGCTTGATATTCTTATCAAACCTATGGTGCGAGTGTTTAGAGCATCAGTTGCACTGGCTTATATACCTCAACTCTGGCGAGAGGTGAGGGTGGTTTTTATAGCCAAGCCAGGTAAGGACTCATACGCAAAAGCAAAATCCTTTCGACCAATTAGTCTATCCTCTTTCATGTTGAAGAGCGTGGAACGTTTGATCGATAGGTGGTTGAGAGATGGGGTGCTTCGGCACATACCACTCCACCCTAGTCAACACGCTTACCAGGTAGGAAAATCTGTAGAAACAGCTTTACACTGTCTGGTGGGTCGTGTGGATAGAGCTCTAGAGCGAAAAGAGTTTGCATTAGGAGCTTTCTTTGATATAGAAGGAGCTTTCTCCAATGCATCTTTTGCTTCCTTTGAGCGGGCGCTGAGGAGGAGAGGCGTGGAGAGTATCCTTATCCAATGGATACAGGCCATGCTTAAACTCCGTACTGTGACCGCTCATATGGGACAATGTAGTAGATCCATCAATACGCGAAGGGGGTGTCCACAAGGAGGGGTTTTATCTCCCCTACTTTGGATACTCCTTGTAGATAGCCTACTGGTGCGTTTAAACGATTCGTCGTTCAACGCCCTAGGCTATGCGGATGATGGGGTAGTTCTCATAGAAGGACAATTCCTAGACACTGTGTGTGACCTCATGCAGAGGGCGCTTACAGTTGTCCAAGGATGGTGTAAAGAAGAAGGTCTGGCAGTACAGCCGGACAAGTTAGAGCTGATCCTATTCACAAGGAGACGGCGGCTAACTGGGCTTAAACTCCCTAAGATCTATGGGAAACGGCTTCAGTTAGTCAAAAGAGTTAAATATTTGGGGGTCGTTTTGGACTCCCGTTTAGACTGGGCAGCCCATCTTGAGACCAAATGCTCTAAAGCTAAGGCAGCTTTCTGCCAGGCCAAAAGAGCAATTGGGAACAACTGGGGATTGTCACCTAAGATGGTCAGGTGGCTGTATCTGGCAGTCATTAGACCTATGATAGCGTTTGCTGCTGTAGTGTGGTGGAAACGGACGAACCTGGAATGCGTCAAAACACAGCTAGGCCGTATACAACGACTGGCATGTTTATGCATAACAGGGGCTCTAAAAACAACACCTACAGCAGCAATGGAAGTTCTGTTGTGTCTTCCACCGCTACACACCTGGATTCAAGTGGAAGCGATGGCGACCTGCTACAGACTTAAAAGTACTAATCAGTGGCACAGGGTAGGTCGTGGTCACTGTAGTGTTTGGGCACAATTGTGCGATTTATCGCCATTGTACCAATTCCCAAGTGACCAACAACTACCCAATTATGTGTTTGATAAGAAATACCAAGTCGACTTCCCGAGTAGGGAGGTCTGGCAAGGTAATGCTCCTAATGCAACCGATACTCTCTACTGTTATACGGATGGTTCCAGGTTAACAGGTTTGGAGAATTCGGGAGCAGGAGTATTTATACAGAGACTAGGGGTAGAGGATTCCTTTCCCCTGGGAAAATACGCAACGGTTTTCCAGGCGGAGGTCTATGCCATTTTGAACTGCGCCAGGGATCCCGGATTAGTTAACTGTCTTGAGCAGAAGATCTGTATTTGTTCAGATAGTCAAGCAGCTTTAAAAGCTTTAGTATCTCCACGCATCAGCTCTAAGTTGGTTGCAGAGTGTGTCAGGGAACTACAACGACTGGCGCTTCAGAAGAAGCTACAGCTGGTGTGGGTACCTGGACACTCGAATGTGGAGGGAAATGAGGAAGCTGACCGACTAGCCCGGGCGGCTTCAGAGTTGCCACTTATAGGGCCGGAACCGGCCCTTGGCATCTCTGTTAAGAAAGTACGTACTGAATTAAGAAGTTGGGCTAGGAACCAGTTGCAGTTTGACTGGGATCTAAGGACCGACTGTAGGCAGTCTAAGCAGTTTGTTCTGGGACCTAGATCGGTAGTAACCAGAGAACTACTTAGTTTTAGTAGAAGGGAACTAAAGCTGGTGGTTGGTTGGTTAACCGGACACAGTAGTAACCTTAATAAGCATCTTAGCATTATGGGCCTGGTGGATGATCCAACATGCTCCTTCTGCTCAGAAGAAGAGGAAACGCCTGAACATTTGGTCACACAATGTGACGCATTGGCTGGGCGTAGGTATAGGATCCTGGGGCGAAGGTATCTGACCACCCAGGAGCTGAGTGAATTATCTGTTAGGGACCTCCTGAGGCTGATTAAAGCCTCGGGTAGGTTAGGTGGTAAGTTCGACTTGGTCGATTTCATTTATACGGGGCATCGAAATGGACCCTCGGGTCTGATCGTAGGGTCGTATGGTCGACCCCCCCGTCACATCGAATCGAATCGAGCCATACCACATCAAAATCGGTCCACCAGAGAAGGAGTTATGCCGTCTTGAAGTTGGGACCTCAAGGGCAAAAATGGTCAAAATCGCAGTTTTTGAAGGGCCGTAATTTTGGCTGTAGGGCAGCTAGAAAAAATCGGACAGTGAATACGTCAATGACGTTTTGTGGTCTACAATGCCTGAAAGTTTCAGCTCTCTAGGCCGATTTTGAAAAATCAGCTGTACAGACCAAGGTTCGATTTTTTCGGGGACTGCCTCTTAAGAATCTTTAGGTGTCCGCCCTAATCACTGTTAAACAATGCTTAAGCAATCACCTTTAACAAACAAAGGCAGAAACTCACTTCAATGCAGCAATGACATCGTCAATCGAATGCAATCAGTCCGTTTCATGAAACGCTTCGATCTCCTTTGCTTCTTGTTCAGCTTGAACGGCTGAAATCCGAGCCTAGGAAGTTGCTGCTGCACTGCGCTTCTGTGGAGGCTTGGACTGCTTATGCTGTGGGTACTGCTTGAAAACGCTAGGTACAGCCTCTGACTTCAAAACATGAACGACGAGATGTACGACTTGGGTTCGTGTAATGCTCTTGAGTTTATAGTCATCAGGCGTAAAGTTAATGAAAATTTCTGAAAGATAGTTAGTTCGGATATGGGGGATTTTTGGAAACTCATGCATCCAACACCTGGCTGTTTTGGTTCGTGTTTGTAGCCAGTTCTGCAGCCGAGCACAGAGCACGTGAACGGCAACACACCGCCGTTGCAGGTAGGCAGCTAAAGTAAACAAACAGACAACTACATAGGCGCGCACGTAACTGCACTGTACGCAAAAATAAATTATCTCTTTCTTGTTTTTCCTGGAATTAGCTGAGTTAGCGCACATAAGATTACTAAGGGGGCGTGCAAAAATTACGTAATGGCATGAGGGGGGAGGGGGGATTGGCGACTTCATTACGTAATTTTTTAAAGTGGAGAAATCACTAAAGTGGACATAATTTTAATTGTTTTGATGTACAACAGTACATGTACGTACTTGTAGTCTCGATTTGAAGCCATTGAGCTTAAATTTTCTCAATTTCACTTAGATGAACGTTTAGATTAGAGAAGGTAGCTACCGTTTAAGTCAGGGCTTTCCAATTTTTCAAATGCTAAATGGCAAGAGTGACCTTTGACATCTTATTAAGAGTTTATAAGGGTATAACTCTTATCGACTCGATGCTTTACAGGGTTCGTGCGGCTTTTTCCGAGCAAAATTCGCTGAACAAAGTCAAATGTCCCCGACCAATCAAAGTGAGAACATTCTAACAAGGGTCGGAATTTTTAAAAATAGGCTCTGAAAAACGCATTTAAACGGTATTCTGAGGGTAAAATTTCAAGTTGTTGTAGTTGTGGAAAGTTAGAAATCCCATTTTCAAAAGGGTGGTGTGTAAAGCTCTGACAGGGCCCTTTGGGCGAGAGAGGATTCTACTGCTATCAATTTTTTCCCTGACTGGACACCAAATTCCCTGACCTTTCGGGTCCCGCACGAACTCTGGTTTATCTACTATCGATTATCAGTCAAGCAATATTGAAGCAGCACTAAAATCCTGCATAAAACACTTTGGTTTCATCTTTAACAAAACGCCATCCAATGATGGCTTCTACGTAAAACAAAGACTATGCGTACATGTACGTACATTGTAGTTGTAGCTCATCAATAAAGGAAACTAAGAAAATTATCAATTGTTACTGTATACAGATGCTATTTTAATAAGAACGTCATTTTACATAGAATTGAACGGAAAATTTTCGGTCTAACTCTTCAAAAAATTGAAATTTCGGGGGGGGGGGGTAGCCAAGTTAGGGGGCGTGCAAAAATTACGTAATGGTATTTTTGCCCATTTTCAGACCCCCCTCCCCCCGGATAATCGCCCGTAATAATTTCCTGCTCCCCTCCCCTAATTAAGCCGCGTCGGTGGCTCAGTGGGTAGCTCGCTGCCTCTGAGTCACGGCGGCCGCTGCATCCCTAGTGGTTGTAGTGGTTCATCCTCTCGGCGTGGCAAGTTTCTTGCTGCAAAGAGTTGGTCGTCGGCACAACGCTCCACCCAGGCCACCGAAAGCTGGTTACAGCGAGTAGATAAAATGGGAACCAACTGGATCTGCCATAGCACCGAAGCCGCTCCTACAGCATGCCAACTTGGAGAAAGATCAATGACGTCAAGTGCTGGCTGAGACGACACAAGGACCGGTTTAGTCCTCTTCGGCCGGGCAGTGGACGCTGTCAGCACTATGACGTCAATGCGCCAGGCGCTCTCTTAGTAACCTGGCGCCCAACAGCATGGCTAGAGTGGCTTGGCAGTGATAGAAGGGAAACGTCCGAGATGACGAAACACGGGGGTTGCGCAATGGATCGCAAGGTCTGAGCGTAGGGCTGTAAAAGCCCCCCCGCACATCGGATCGGATCGGAACCCTCCCCTAATTACGTTTTTAAAGTTGAATGAATTCAGAGTTTTTTGCAAATAGCTCCTTATGCGTGCGTCGGAGCGCTTTGGGCCTTTTGACCAAAGTTGTAGAGGGGGCCGAGTTCTGTACTCTGGTTCAACCTAATGTGCGCAGCATTGACTGGTAATCCTAATTTGCGCGATGGAAAAAATCTACTTTTTTCGTAGTGGGTTTGAAATAGAGATGTGCACGGGCCGGGCATGCCCGTCAACGATTGTGGACGGGCCGGGCCGGGCACCATTTTCAGCCCCCCCGGGCCGGGCCCGATTTTGATGCCCGTCGGGCATATATAAAGAACAGCAGAATACAAAAAAATAACACCTTGATTAGCTTAGCATTGCCCCAAGTGAATTCAAAATACACGCCGTTTGCAGAATTATTTTAACAGTATTTTCAGCCTTGGTGCCGTTCGTACACAAGCCTTTACCCCACCTGCCGACCAACTTAATTTTAAGCCTCAATTTGGAGCTCAGGCTTAGATTCAAGTGCACACTTTGATTCATAGGGTTGAGCTTCTGAGTCTGACTTTAAAAAGGGTGTCAACCACTGCCCTGGATATGTAACGTACATTGTGTATCATTATCAATGACAAAAAACCCAATATCCAATTCCTGGAAAACAAACCAATACCAGTTTCCAGCCTAATTAAAAGAAAGCATAAATTTGAAATTCGCGGTTTTAAAATGCCAATTTCCAAAGCTTAACATGAAATTTTGAAATTTAGCTTTTAATCTGAAAATTCATGCCAAATTTTCAAAAATTTAGTAAGACAAAGCAAAATTAACGGGCCGGACAGGGCCGGGCCGGATTTTAGGCGGGGCCGGGCCGGGCCGGGCACCATTTTCATGCCCCCCGGGCCGGGCCGGGCCGGGCCCGATTTTGATGCACGCCGGGCATGGCGGGCCGGGCATGCCTCACCTGATCAGCCCGCCGGGCCGGGCCGGGCCGGAAAAAAGGTGCCCGTGCACATCTCTAGTTTGAAAGCGATTTGAGCACTGCGTTCGATCACTGATATCGTGAGGATTCTAAAAATGTAATTATATTGTTTGTTTGTAGGTGGAACGGTTCCAAAGATATGGACTTGTAAAGTTACCCTAAGTATGTATTAGCGGTCGGGAGCGCGATCAGTCCAGTAGTTTTTAGTAGGGATGCAAATGGTATCCGGTATTATTTGGTATTTTTTATACCAAATAATACCAAATAGTTTAAACAACTAAATAATTAGCTTTTAAACGATAAATTGCATATTTTGCGACTGTATACCATGTGAGACTGCTCTGTTCAGAGTTTTCTAATTTACTAAAAGTTTAAGAATGCAGATAAGCAGAAGAAAACAAAACATCGCTTTACCGTTTCTGAGCGACAAAAGAACAAAGAATTATGACCAGTTTAGCTTATATAACAACCACTCATGGAAAATTCTTATAAAGTGCAGGTTGGTCTTAATGAACATAACTACTCCGCTTTGGGGCAGTCCATATACGACGTCGTTCCAGATCGGGGAGGGGGTCGGCTGAAATGCGACGATAGACGACACGCCAGGAGGGGAGGGAGTTAGCGCTTTTTTCGGAGTTTTAGGGAACTTCGATTGTATTATTTTCAATTTGAGTACATTCTGGCAAAGGTTTTTTACATACAGAAGAGCTTCCCAGAGATTGTAGGGATTTATTCTATTGAATGCGCAGTATGATAACAATCAGGGTTCATACGGGTCAGGGAGGTCAGGGAAAAGTCAGGGAATTTAAAAATGGTCAGGGAGGTCAGGGAAAAGTCAGGGAATTTCAGATCTGGTCAGGGAAAATTGTAGAGATTTTTAAAAATTTTCTCGTCCTGGTTGGGCAGCTGCCCAACCAGGCCTCGTCAAACTCTGAAACTGTTAATTCCGGTTGATTATACGCCAAGACTACCTTTTAAATGCGTTTTTGAAAGCTATTTCTTCAAAATTTTCTCGCCCTGGTTAGGCAGCTGCCCAACCAGGCCTCGTCAAACTCTGAAACTGTTAATTCCGGTTGATTATACGCCAAGACTACCTTTTAAATGCGTTTTTGAAAGCTATTTCTTCAAAATTTTCTCGCCCTGGTTAGGCAGCTGCCCAACCAGGCCTCGTCAAACTCTGAAACTGTTAATTCATGTTAATTTTACGCCAAGACTACCTTTTAAATGCGTTTTTGAAAGCTATTTCTTCAAAATTTTCTCGCCCTGGTTAGGCAGCTGCCCAACCAGGCCTCGTCAAACTCTGAAACTGTTAATTCCTGTTAATTTTACGCCAAGAGTACCTTTTCAATGCGTTTTTGAAAGCTATTTCTTTAAAATTTTCTCGCCCTGGTTAGGCAGCTGCCCAACCAGGCCTCGTCAAACTCTGAAACTGTTAATTCCTGTTTTTTAATGATATTTCTTCGAAAATTTCTCGCCCCGGTTAGGCCGCGGCCCAACCAGGCCTCGTCAAACGCTGAAACTGTTAATTCCTGTTAATTTTACGCCAAGACTACCTTTTAAATGCGTTTTTAAACGCTATTTCTTCAAAAATTTCTCGCCCTGGTTAGGCTGCGGCCCAACCAGACCTCGTCAAACCCTGAAACTGTCAATTCTTGTTAACTTCCCGCTCGGAATGTTGGCAAGTAGACATCCACTGTACGTACGTACAGTATGCTCACAACTGATGTTCGGATATTGAGTGTCATACCTAAGCATTCTTGCCGGCTAGGCGCGTGACAGAAATAGATTCTGTATTTGAGCGTTGCCGTTTGTCTCTGGCAGCTGATAACCGGTTTGGTTTATGGCCCCCATAAATCATGCCCTGGTCAGCTGTCCGTATAAAAGGGCTGCGCTCAGTCAGTTCTTCACTTCTTCTTCTCTGCCTGTTAGTACTAATAAAGCTGCTCCTCGACGCTTGTCTTCTCTCGGCCACCTCTAGTCCACTGCGCTTAGATACGTTGTTCTGAGAGGTTATGGGCCGCCACGTGTGTGTGTAAGCCTTGATTTAGTGTTGTTCTGAGGGTCGTCTATACCCCAGGATGACCATGACCACTGTCCATCTTCCGTTGTTGAAGCCAGACAACTGGCAGTCTTGGAAGATAATGGCCTGCAACTACTTCATGGCTAACAACCAATGGCGCATTGTAAATGGTGAGGAGGTGCCCCCTCAAGGAGCCGTCGCAAACAACGTTGACCCTAACGCCGCCGACAACGAGAACCCACAACCTGCCGCCGCCCAGGCACAGCCCGCCAGAGCAGCTGAGGACGTCATCCTTGCGTACCAAAGACGCCGCCACACAGCAATGTACATGCTTGTCGGTGCCCTTTCACCAGAAGTACACCGTTCCATCCACATCGTTGATCAGTTCGACCCCCACGCTCTCTGGAACACTCTGGTCAGTCACTTTGAGACAAAGTCTCATTTGAATGTGGTGCATTTGATTGGTGACCTCGAACGCCTTGCGTTTGATGACAAACGTAAGCCAAGCGAATGGCTTGCTCAGAGGCAGAAGGTGTACGAACAGTTGCGTGTAATGCGACAAGAGGTACCAGAGTGGCTGCAGATTGCTCAGGCAATCCATAAACTACCAGCCGGCTGGGAGTCGGTTCGTTCTTCGTTGGCGCATGCGAGTGGTAGTGCACCTCAAGCCGATCCCTACACGCTCCAAAAACTGTCCACACATCTTGACGATGAGTGGCAAATGCGGCAGTCTGCTAAGGAGGCTAAAGCATTGACGGCAAGCAGCAAAGGTGTCTACAGTCGCGGGCGCGGGCGTGGCAGAGGTGCTAGAGGAAGTCGTGGCGCTAGAGGGGCGAGATCGAACGCAGGTCCTAGGAAACAGTCTGACTTACGTGGCAAATGTTACAACTGTGGTGGTACCGGCCACAAAAAGCTAGACTGTCCCTCGCCTCCTAAGCAAAGTCAAAAGTCGAGCGCACCAGACGAGGCAAAAACCGCTTACGCTGATGAGTTGAGTGAAGCTGCCTGTTTTCTTGCCGCACAGAGTAGCACCCCTGTTGATTACATTCTGATTGACTCTGGTGCGTCTCACCATATATCGTGCTTTGGAGACCATATGGTGAACTACCGATCGCTGTCTAAACCCTCAGACATTGTCATTGCTGACAACAAGTGCATTCAAGCGATTGGTATTGGTGATTTACCTGTGCAGATCACCGTCGCTGGCCGTCAGAGTACTGTACATCTTACTGAGTGTTTGCACGTGCCTAAACTCAATTGTACTCTTTTTTCCATGCACGCCAGTGACTTACGTGGCTTCTCAACGGTGTTCAAAGATCAGCAAGCGTTTCTGTTCGATTCCCACGGCAAACAGCGTGCTCATGGCCTTGCGCACAATCGTACCTATTTGCTGTCTGGTCGTGTCGGTGCTGCTGCGTCCACAGCAGTGGCTACTCCAGTGTCTGAAACATGCGGCATTGCTGTTGGACAGATCAATGGAACGTACATGGGTGGTGCCTCTCTGAAAAAGCATGGCACCCCTACTGGTCAGGTATCTTCTCAGACTTACTGTTTTTCGGGTGATGTAGTTCCAGGTGACAGCCGAACCGATGAAGTCAAAACCAATCAATGGCCAGAGCGCCGAGGTGGCCTTAAACAAAGTGCGCCTGCGAAAACCGATGGTGCCTCTCGACAAGCAGGCACGGTTTTGGGTAGCTCTAAGGTATCGTTGCCATTGGTTCGTGCTGTGCCAGAATGTTTAGCCCTGGAGTCAGAAGTGGTCGCTCCACAGGTTCAGGAGGAGCTGGGAGTACAGGACACGCTCTACGATGGTGCCTCTCGTTTAAAGCAGGGCACCAAGTCTGGTATTCTATATCCTAACGTGTGCTTTGCTTCTGCTGGTGGTCCCGTGTCTTTAGACGTGCTTCATCGCCGTTTTGGCCACCTTGGGCGTCAGGATGTGCAGTCATTGGTCAATTCTGGTTGTGTCGATGGTCTATTTGCAAAACCCAGCGGTCAGTTCTCTTTTTGCGAGCCATGCGCACTGGCCAAGGCCAAACGACGTCCGTTTCCTAAAAAGAGTGAGCATCAGTCAACTCGGCCACTTCAGCTAGTTCATTCAGATGTCTGCGGTCCCTTCAAACCCCTTTCCAAGGGCGGTAAAGCGTATTTTGTTTCTATTATTGATGACTACACACGCATGTCATTTGTACGCTTTGTATTGCACAAGTCAGATGTATTCACTACATTGAAGCAGTTACTAACGCAGTTAGAAAAGGAGACCGGTTACTCGTTGGCTGCAATACGTACTGACAGAGGGGGCGAATTTCTTTCCAGCGCATTTTCTGATTGGCTAGCCGAGAAGGGCGTACACAGAGAGCTTACGGTAGCTGATTCGCCACAGCAAAATGGCATAGCTGAGCGTTTCAACGGTGTCATTCTCAGTCGGGCCCGTGCCATGTTAAATGGTGCAAATCTTCCACGCGAGTTTTGGGCTGAAGCTGTGGCCTGTGCCTGCTATCTTTGCAATCGCTCACCTACAATGGCACTGCATGGCAGGACCCCGTTTGAGTTTTGGTTCGGTAAACGTCCAAATGTCAGTCATCTGCGCGTCTTCGGTTCTCTTGGTTTTGCGCGCATTCTCCAGCCTACTTCCAAGCTAGAGCCGCGAGCGGAGTGCTGTTTTCTCGTTGGCTACTCTACTGAGTCGAAAGGTTACCGAGTCTGGTTTCCTGGTCGCGACCGTGTACTAGTACGCAGAGATCTTCAGTTCGATGAGTTGGTGTTTTCTCTCCTGATTCTCAGCAGGTACGTCAGGAGGAGGAGGAGGAGGAGGAGGCGCAAAGGATAGCCGTACCCTGGTTTCCTGAGTCGGAAGGGGTTCATCGACAGGAGGAGCCTGTTCAGCCAGTTCAGGTGCCAATTGAGCCTGTGATTGAACCATTACCTGTAGCTGTAGTCGATCAGCCAGCTGTTCCTCAGCCTCAACCAGTTACTGATCCGCCAGTTGCTATTCCTCAGCCTCAGCCAGTTGCGCAACTAGACGAACCTGAAGAAATGCAGCCAGTAAGAAGGTCAGCTAGGGAAAACAAAGGCAAACCTCCAACTCAGCTTGGTAATTGGTTGGGTGCTTGGCCCGCTTCCTCGCAAGAAACATATCCAAAAAGTTCGCAGGAAGCTATGCACTCTCAGCAGAACAAGCAGTGGCAAAAGGCAGCGCAAAACGAGATTAATTCGCTAAAGGAGTTTGGCGTCTGGGAGTTAGTTCCAAAACCAGCTGGACGGAAAGTAGTTGGCAGCAAGTGGGTCTTTTGGATGAAGACAGATGAAAGCGGACAAGTCAATCGCCCGCCACAAAGCTAGGCTAGAACTACAGTATTGTCACGCACAAGCATAAATAAACACGTAAACATTGCGTTTTGTTTGTTCCAGGTTTTCTTGTCTGATTTCTGTTTGTGTTCGGTAAGCCACAAGGAGGAGTGTTGGCAAGTAGACATCCACTGTACATACGTACAGTATGCTCACAACTGATGTTCGGATATTGTGTGTGTGTCATACCTAAGCATTCTTGCCCGCTAGGCGCGTGACAGAAATAGATTCTGTATTTGAGCGTTGCCGTTTGTCTCTGGCAGCTGATAACCGGTTTGGTTTATGGCCCCCATAAATCATGCCCTGGTCAGCTGTCCGTATAAAAGGGCTGCGCTCAGTCAGTTTTTCACTTCTTCTCTGCCTGTTAGTACTAATAAAGCTGCTCCTCGACGCTTGTCTTCTCTCGGCCACCTCTAGTCCACTGCGCTTGGATACGTTGTTCTGAGACGGAATACCTGTTGAAATACGATTAGTTTTGAATACCAAATTCACCCTTTGCTTTTAGAAAATTATTGGGTATGCTAGCGTTTATGTAAATATCTGCCGATGCAAAAGAAATCACAAAATTAGGTGCTTGAAAACATTTACTGTTTTATGAGTTTGCTTGTAGAAAGTCAGGGAATTTTAGCACTCAGGTCAGGGAAAGTCAGGGAAAAGTCAGGGAATTTGGAAAACCCTGATCCGTATGAACCCTGACAATATAACATGACAGTACTGAATGTACTGCACTTTTAATGGAGGGTAAGCCGAAAACGAATCGCCTTGGGCGGAGGGGGTCCCGATGAAACGACGCAATGCGATTTTGGGGGGAGGGGGTTCAAAAAATCGGGATTTTGGAACGACGTCGCTTATTGACGGGCCCTTTATCGAGACCGAGCCTAGACCGCAAACATCACAACGTGCTTGCCCATTTCCGCAGTCAGTGAAAAACCACCAAATTCTACTCGTTTTCTTTCTTGGCATGATTAGATTTCTTTTAGATGCGACAAAAACTCTTCCACTGAGGCAAAACTTATATATTTTAGCTGAAAAAGCAAAAAAGTATGACTTTGCGCTCATTCCAAACAGCTAGCGACCTGTTTATCAACAGGGTTCGTGCGGGACCTGGAAAGTCAGGGAGTCATGGAAAAGTCAGGGAATTTAAAAGAAGTCAGGGAATCAGGGAAAAGTCAGGGAATTTGGAGTCTGGTCGGGGAAAAATTTGATAACAGCAGAAACATCTCGCCGTCAAATGTTCCTGTCAGAACTTTACACAACACTCTTTTGAAAATCGGTCTGACTTTTTAATACTACTACCTAAACCGGAAATTTTCCCTCTGAATGCGGTTTAAAAGCGTTTTTCAAAGCCAATTTTTCAAAATTTTCTCACATTGGTTGCCGTTTCCTCACTCTGTTTGGTCAGGGAATGTTGACATTGGTCATGGAAAAGTCAGGGAAAGGTCAGGGAATTTTGCTATACAAAAGCCGCACGAACCCTGATCAACTATTTGGTATTATTTGGTATAGAAAATACCATCTGGTATTTGGTATTTTTGATACCATTTGCGTCTACTGTTGTTTGGGTATGGGATTTACAGGAATCGGTTCGGTATGGGTAGGTATTTTTCGGCATACCCAGGAATCGGTTCGGTATGGGTAGGTATTCGAAAAAATACCGGTATACCGGTATTTATTCGGTATTTGCTGAAAATGTTTTACAAAGTCAAAACACTGAATTTCCCATTTACAAGGCCATGGAATTAGTCATTTCCAAGGTCAGAGGCTAGAAAATTCATCAAAATCAATGGGATTTACATTTTTTAGGAATTTTTTGAAATTATTTTTGGTTTTACTGGAGGGAAACTCGTTTCAATAAATAATTTTCGCTAAGAGAAATGCTTCCATTGTACTGTAGTTTTAAGGCCTGCTAGTGTACAGTATGGAGATCTAACGAGCAGTGACAAAATGCGGGCTATTCTGTTGCCTGTGAATGTATGTACTGTACATAAAGTACATTGAGACTTGATCCTTAAGGAGCAGTGTGCAGTTAAGCCAAAACTAGACCAACGCTTTCTAATGACAAAACAAGTTTGGGACAGGGTTGTAGGGTCAGAGGACTAAAAATCATTCAAATTCGATATTTTGAAAGGTCGTAATACAGTATAGATCAAAAAAAATGTCCCATCGCTTTTATAGCCATGGACGACTAAAAACTAGGGACGCAAATACTGTTGATTGGGTATACCGAACCCATACCGAAAAACGGGTATTTTTGGGAATACCTACCCAATAAATACCTACCGATTCCAGGTATTGTAATAAACACCCATACCGGGTGTACCGATTATTTTGGGAATACCCAGGTATTTGGGAATCGGTATTTTTTGTCCAGCTTAGTGCAATTTTTATCAAAAATTCCTTATGATCACAATGTTTTCTTTGTAATTTTGTATTTTTGGGCCATGCAGAAACACATTCTACAGTATAGATAAAAAAAATGTCCCATCGCTTTTTCGGCCTTCACTCAAACGTTTCGTTCTCAGTCAATTCTTTACCGATTTGGCTCAAATTTTCAGCAAAAATTAACAACATGGTTGGCTAAATGTTCTGCAATTCTGGTGCCAAAATTCCGACTCATACTGGTTTTATGAACCGAAAACTAGGAATGAGGGTGGTCCACGCAAATTTATTTTTTTTCGGTAATACAAGGAGTACAGTCCTGAAACTTGCAGGAATGATTGGTGTTGCTATTGGGCATAACATACTAAGCGGGCAGCCCTGTAGCTCAAAGGATGCTAAAATGGGGGAATTTCAAAAACATGACGAAATATGACTTTTCTTCGTAAAACCGGCAAAATGACGATTCTAAAGATTTTCAATTTTCAAAAAACGCTGCAGGGATGGTTACTATGGTGTGGAACAGAGTTTAAATATCAGGTTCATTTATTTGTCGAACTTCCTGCTACAATCTGTGTTGATTAACAACAGATTCAGTGCTTTGATTCTGGAAGGTGCAGATTTCTTAACTATGGGATTTTCACTCATGTTTTTGAAATTCCCCCATTTTAGTGCCCTTTGAGCTACAGGGCTGCCCGCTTAGTATGTTATGCCCAATAGCAACACCAATCATTCCTGCAAGTTTCAGGACTGTACTCCTTGTATTACCGAAAAAAAATAAATTTGCGTGGACCACCCTCATTCCTAGTTTTCGGGTCATAAAACCAGTATGAGTCGGAATTTTGGCACCAGACTTGCAGAATATTTAGCCAACCATGTTGTTAATTTTTGCTGAAAATTTGAGCCAAATCGGTAAAGAATTGACTGAGAACGAAACGTTTGAGTGAAGGCCGAAAAAGCGATGGGACATTTTTTTTTATCTATACTGTAGAATGTGTTTCTGCATGGCCCAAAAATACAAAATTACAAAGAAAACATTGTGATCATAAGGAATTTTTGATAAAAATTGCACTAAGCTGGACAAAAAATACCGATTCCCAAATACCTGGGTATTCCCAAAATAATCGGTATACCCGGTATGGGTGTTTATTAAAATACCTGGAATCGGTAGGTATTTATTGGGTAGGTATTCCCAAAAATACCCGTTTTTCGGTATGGGTTCGGTATACCCAATCAACAGTATTTGCGTCCCTAGTTTTTAGTCGTCCATGGCTATAACTGCGCAACTGTGCTATAACTAGAGATGCAACCGTAATCCGGTATTATCCGGTATATACCAGATTATCCGGTATTTTTTTGGGTCTATTCACTATCCGGTATTCGGTATTCCTATTATTCCTAATACCGGATATTTTAGATCGTAGGTGTACAGCTCTGAAACTGTTCCATCCATGTAATATTGTGTTTTTCTAACTGAAATGACTTCAGCTCTGTTTCTAAACAGTCCCTTTCTCGTTTACTCTGCATAATCACCAGGGATAGCTAACTACCGGTACTACATAACAGCTACTGCAGTTCTACTTGTACTAAATAACTCGACCATACTACTATCTATTAAACACGCGGAAAGTTCAAAATGTCAGATTTGTTTTGATTAATAGCAACTTTTCAACCTTATCTATAGCCAACCGGCTTCTTCTCTCATCGTAGATGTTCTGTTGGACTGGAGGGTCAGGCACCTCATCATTAATGTACTGTTTGGGCTGATCTTTGTGACGTCTCAGATGATTAATCATCGAACCAGTTCACTGATCCTTTCCTTTTGAGATAACGCGTTCGCAAACATTACAAACAGAGTGTCCTCCTCCGTTTCAGCGAAAAAACGCCAAATGTTACCTGTTTTCTCTTTCGGCATAACGATTCACTGTTTACATAATCAACTAAAACAGTTGGCAGTTAGTAGTTTACGCACCGTACGCACCGTTACGCACCGTACGCACCGTTACGCACCGTTCGCATCAGCAGCGACCCCAATTGGGCGCCGATATTTCGGAGTGGTGAATTTGCTTAGATCGTTCAGAGAACCGTTCTATTTCAGCTTGCATTAAAACAGATTACGCGTTTTGGTGGAAAAGTAGCTGGAAAATCAGCTTGTATTAAAATTTTAAAAGAAAAAAGCGAAAATAATCACGTTGGTCACGGCGGCCCCGGCACCCATGGAAGCGATGCGTTTGTGGGTTCGAAACCTGTTGAGGCGATGGGAAGTAGTCGACACAAAGCCCAGCCCAACCCGATCAGGTGTAGCTGGGGGGAATTAGGAACCGATTCCAAACAGAAACTAATGTGTTTAATGATCATAATTAATTATAAATTAACGATTTCTATCGATTATCGATTATTTTTTTGGCAAAGTTCCAAAATTTCAAAATCGTCCAAAATGGTCATGTCATATATCATTTGAAAGCCCTTAGCCTGGCGAGTCTAATGATCACTAAATCAGAATAGGGAACGCCCCGGGGGCCTGTTTTGTCAAATATAAAAGTACCCCTAGAGACGCATCAGTATAGGCACACTTCGGAGGGCCTGTTTTCCAAATATAAAAATACCCCTAGTGGGACGCATCAGTATAGGCACGCTCCAGAGGGCCTGTTTTCCAAATATAAAAATACCCCTAGGGGTACGCATCAGTATAGGGCTCGTTCCAGAGGGCCTGTTTTCCAAATATAAAAATACCCCTAGGGGTACGCATCAGTATAGGGCTCGTTCCGGAGTCATACGTCATAAGAAAGTGAATTAATTAATATATAGTCCATTTCTGACCTTCCTTGATTCCCCCCCCAGCTACACCTAACCCGCCCAACCCAGGCCGTCGAAAGTCAGCAATGGCAAGTAGATAAATGGGGACCAAACCGGCGCTGTCTTGCACCCACCCACCCAAAAGGGGAGGTTTGTTGTTAAGGAGGCTGCCGGTCCTTCTGCCTCTTCCTGCTCTATAGCAGTTGGCTACTCCTAGTCCGAAAGGACAAAAAGTTACAACAACAAAATAACAATTCGACCGGACATACAATGCAGCGGAACCACTGACAGCATCACCAATATCGAGTTTGTCCTTGGTGTCAGCCATGAAGTAAAAACATTTGGATTGTTAGTTTAGTTTAATGGTTGCCCCATCAGCGAAACCCTTCAGGCCCAATTTTTCGGCCAATCATTTCCCATTTTGGTACTATGTCAATCAGAAAAGGTGCCGAGATTACACGTTTTTGCCTGGCACAATTGAGACGTTTAGCGATGGGTGACAAACACACCGCTTCCATGGGTGCCGGGGCCACCGTGACACACGTGATTATTTGCTCTTTTTTCTTTTAAAATTTTAATACAAGCTGATTTTCCAGCTACTTTTCTACCAAACGCGTAATTTGTTAATGCAAGCTAAAATAGAACGGTTCTCTAATCGATCTAAGCAATTTCACCGCTCTGAAAGATCGGCGCCCAATGGGGGTCGCTGCTGATGCGAACGGTGCGTAACGGTGCGAACGGTGCGTAAACTACTAACTGCCAAAACAGTTTTAGCAACAAAAAATGAAGAAATTCTACTTTTTCTTGAAGAAAAAGAAATTTCTATATAATTTTGATTCCTGTTTGCTATACACATGACGATAATAAATTATCCGGTATTACCCGGTATCCGGTATTCTGAAAAATTATCCGGTATCCGCTATCCGATATCCGGTATCTATTCATACATGTAACAGGGGGGTCTGGGGGGGTCTGCCCCCCCCCGACTTAGGCCCGACCCCCCGGATGGGGACCCCCCCCCCCCCCCGAGACGATTTCACCGGCCCCCCCTCCGATTTTCCTGGCAAGTAAATTTTCGAGCAAATTTTTGCAATTTTTTACACTTTCACACACAAAAATTGCTAAAATCGCCTGCAAAACAGCACTTTTCAGCTGTATTTCAGCCCAAATTAGCGATTTTTGGCGATTTTTAGGCCAAAAATTGCGATTTTTCTCGATTTTTGAGCGTTTTTTAGTGCCCACCCCCCTCCCCCAAAATTTTGGCTCAGACCCCCCCCCCCCCGGCCGGCGCCAGACCCCCCCAACCCCCTCTCCCCCCATCGGCGGATGACCTGTTTCATGTATGCCGGTATTATTTTTTACGGTTGCATCTCTAGCTACACCTAACTAGACTGTGCTATAACTGCACTGACCCGAAGTGGGCTGGGCATATGTATGCATTTTGTAGAGAGTTTTCTAACAGGGTTCCGAGGGTGTTCATTGTTCGGGGAGGTGTTTGTAGAGTGTTTTTGCCCCACCCATGTTTTGTGTTTGTCTGGTGTTTGTGTTGTGTTCGTCTGTTGTTCGGGGTGTTCGGCCAGATGTTAGCGAACAAAGCCTTAGTTTTCTTTTGTGCGCAAAATAATTAGTAATAATCTGGAGCTTGGCTGTGGTCGTTTGATAGCACAGTCGGTCGTCTTTGTGAAAGAAATCTGCAAACCGAGAGATCTTCTCTTCCTCCTGTCCTATCAATCATACAACCCACTTACCTTCCGTCCGCTTTCCTCCCAACTGTTTCCTCGTTTGGCAGGCGAATAGAATAGAATAGAATTGTATGTGGTATGTCGGTTGAGGAAGAAGAGAGGATGGGAGCTGAAGAAGCGCAGTCGGAGTTTCTGAAACTGATCGACAGAGTGCGCGGCGCCGATGTGGCAGAGTTTCTGAGCTGGATCGGAGACTCCGTTCAGCACGCGACCGCCCTCTCTCGGCCAAGAGCAGTCAGCAGAGGCAGACGCCACTCTTTCTCCATCGTCAACTCTCTCAGACTAAAGGTTGCCTAGGCTTATTCCGTCTTTCAGGAAGGTAAACTGAGCCTTATATGGACACAAGCCTTTTAGGCCTTACGTGTCAATGTGAGGCTATGTATAGCTATCTATGGTTACTAGATCTATGTTACCCATAGATGGCTACTTAGCTTTAGATGGCTCTGTTGCCTTCTATGGCTATGGCTCCTCAAAAGTCTTGTCATCGATGGCTACACAGATAGGCCCCGCCCAGTTTTGTCTATAGGTGGCTACATAGCCATAGATGGCTCTGTAGCTTTTTATAGTCAAAAGTCGGGAGGCGCTTCGGTAAGGCCCCACCCACTTTTGGCTATGGACGCTAAAGAGCCATACATGGCTGTGTATCTTTTTTTAGCCAAAAGTGGGAGGCGTCTCCTGTGTAGATGACTATGCTTTTGAGCAGCAGCCATAGAAGGGTACAGAGCCATCTATGGGTATGGAGCTATCTAAAGCTAAGTAGCCATCTATGGCTAACATGCAGTTTTGTAACCATGGATAGCTGCTTATCCATAGCCTTCCCCTTAAAGAGCTTGTGTCTATATAACAATCAGGCACTAAACGCCGTTTATGGTACCGACACCATTATATGGTACCCCCACGTTCGGCGACTGTGGTGGTAGCGTACCATATAAGGTACCCCTACCCATGGCAATGGGGGTCGGTACCATATAGTACCACTACCATATATGGTATAAATCGGAACAGAGTGGTACCATATATGGTACCGGTACTGATACCAATGCGAAGGTAGGGGTACCATATTATATGGTACCACCACAGGCCCCGAACGTCGGGTTCCATACAGACATGGGCTAGCATTTCGGCTCAGGGGGGAAGAAATTTCAATTCCTGAGGGGGGCTGACGGGGGTAGGAGCGCCTGAGAGAGGGCTGAGGGTGGTAAGCCAAAAAGTCCGATTTTTGGCTAAAATCAAGGTTTTTTGGCTTATTTTTGGTTAACATAATCTAAAATAAGGGATTCTGATCTCATTGACCCCTACTCCAGGCATATTTTTATAATAATTTTCTATACAAAATCCTTCAAAAAATTCTGAGGGGAGTAGGGCCAGTTGAGGGGGAGTAGGTCAGAGCCTGAGGGGGCCAACCCCCTCAGCCCCCCTTTTGCCCATATCTGGTTCCATATATCAGGTACCACCTACCTAAGGTTCTTGTACCATTATCGTACCGGCATTTATATGGTGTTAGATAACACAAACGGCGTTAAGTGCCTGACTGTATATGGCTTAGTTTCCTGACTGTCTTTTTCGTCACTTAGCGCCGTATTACTAATGCTACTGGTGAGGTTTCGCGTACAGATGATGGTATATCCGGTATTTTTATGCCGGTCCATCCCTATTTTAGAACGTTATTTATTGCATTTGTATGCGAAATTCTTTGCTCTGCCAAATCACTGATAGGGTTGTGTGGGCTTGTTGAGGGGTAGTTCAGCTCAGAGCGTTAGGGGGACAAGAGACAGGTTTCCTGTTCCGCTTTCCACAGTACCTCCGCGGTGTACAGTACCGGCAGGAAATAGGTAGCAGTTCCTCGCTTGTTTTTGCGAGCGCTGCGAGGACTCCTCGCGGTGGCCAGTCCTCGCAGCCGCGCCGTGTAATTTGAACTTTTCCTCGACTGCTGGGGTGAGCGCAAGGAATTATTGCGAAGGCGCTGACTGCAAGTGGCTTGCAATTCCTCGCGAGCCGGCCGCGAGTAGTACTTGTGCGAGCGCTCGCAAAACAAAACTCCTCGCGAGCGCGCGAGGAGTCCTCGCGGCCACCGTTACTCGCGAGGAACCGCTACTTATTTTCCTGCCGGTACTGTATTGTTTATCTGTGTAGCTTTGTGAGTTATAGGTGCCTTCTAATGCATTGCTTGACTCGGAACATTGCATGGCCGGAATACGCAACCGACACCGACTGTCGCTTTTCCCGACACTACAGTTGTTGTTGTTGTTGTTTTGTTTGTAACATTTTGTCCTTTCGGACTAGGAGTAGCCAGCCTAGCTATAGAGCAGGAAGAGACACAAGTCAGACTCCTTAACAACAACCCTCCCTACACCAGCCCAAATAACCATTTAACCCTTTCAAATCCTGCCTTGGCTAACCACTAAGCTTTTTTTGTTCGACTGTCTACAGATGTTTATATCGTTTTTACTTTTTAAAGCTGGCAATGCATGAGAAGATTTGGTGGTTTGTACTATAGCTTAGAACCAAGGCACCGATGCCACAAAAT
This sequence comes from Sabatieria punctata, assembly GCA_030248155.1. Lineage (NCBI taxonomy): Eukaryota > Metazoa > Nematoda > Chromadorea > Araeolaimida > Comesomatidae > Sabatieria > Sabatieria punctata. The sequence continues at coordinate 123 of JASANB010002000.1, read as the reverse complement.
AGTGCTGTTTCAGTTATAACCAGAGTAGCTTTCTGCATTTCTGAAAAATACTAAGCACCATTTATGCTGGAATAAACAGGCAGCAAAGTACACTTTAAGTTCTGCCAAAACCAGACATGGGCT
>JASANB010001999.1:0-11715 GCA_030248155.1 Sabatieria punctata | reverse complement strand
GTACTTCGTTCAGTTACGTATACTCTGCAATTGATTCTAACAGTACTCTAAAAGTTACTACCAAACACAAAATTTTTAAGTCCCAACACTGATTGGTGCGCTAGAAATTCAATTTTGAAATTTTGGTCCCATAGTTAAGCGGACCGATTTTCTGAAAGGCCGTATCTCGAGCGTGGAGCGTCGAATCAGGATATCCTTTGCGGTGATTTATATAACCCTAATACGTATTAGTCCTCCAACTTTAAGCCCTCCATACCAAGTTTCATTTTGGGAGTCTAGACCGGCAGGATGAGACTCAAATCGGTTTGAAACTGACTCTTAACTAGGGATGGGCAAAGCAGGTTCGCGCGGCGCAGAATGAAAATGCAAAATCACAGCCAAAAAGTGGTCCGAAAACGGTTTTTGCAGCTTTGAGCGCAATCCTTTTTTTGTTCTGTTATTGATAGGAAGATGTGATGCATTTATATGAAACAGAGTGTGAGCTATGAATAAGATGTACTTTGAATCATGTTTCGATCGTTAAAGTGCATTTCTCTCGAAAACTGAATTCGTCGTTTTTCAATGTCCCATTTTCTGCGAAAAGAGCTGGTTCAAGTTTTGTTCAACGGATAACCGGATTTAAAATCACCACTGTCAAATCACAAATTTCTCACCCACTTTCAAATCACAAATTTCTCACCCACTGTCAAATCAGAAATTTCTCACCCACTGTCAAATCACAAATTTCTCACCCACTTTCAAATCACAAATTTCTCACCCACTTTGAAATCGCAAATTCTCACCCACTTTCAAATATCAAACTTCTCACCCACTTTCAAATCACAAACTTCTCACCAACTTTAAAATCACAAATTTCTCACCCACCATCAAATCACAAATTTCTCACCCACTTTCAAATCGCAAATTCTCACCCACTTTCAAATCACAAACTTCTCACCAACTTTAAAATCACAAATTTCTCACCCACTGTCAACTCACAAATTTCTCACCCACTTTCAAATCGCAAATTCTCACCCACTTTCAAATCACAAATTTCTCACCCACTGTCAAATCACAAATTTCTCACCCACTGTCAAATCACAAATTTCTCACCCACTGTCAAATCACAAATTTCTCACCCACTTTCAAATCACAAATTTCTCACCCACTGTCAAATCGCAAATTCTCACCCACTGTCAAATCACAAATTTCTCACCGACTGTCAAATCACAAATTCTCACCCACTTTCAAATCACAAATTCTCACCCACTGTCAAATCACAAATTTCTCACCCACTTTCAAATCATAAAATTTCTCACCCACTTTCAAATCACAAATTTCTCACCCACTTTCAAATCACAAATTTCTCACCAACTGTCAAATCTCAAATACACACCCACTTTCAAATCTCAAATTCTCACCCACTTTCAAATCACAAATTTCTCACCCACTTTCAAATCACAAATTTCTCACCCACTGTCAAATCGCAAATTCTCACCCACTTTCAAATCACAAACTTCTCACCCACTTTCAAATCACAAATTTCTCACCCACTTTCAAATCAGAAAATTCTCACCCACTTTCAAATCACAAACTTCTCACCCACTTTCAAATCACAAATTTCTCACCCACTGTCAAATCGCAAATTCTCACCCACTGTCAAATCACAAATTTCTCACCCACTTTCAAATCACAAACTTCTCACCCACTGTCAAATCACAAACTTCTCACCCACTTTCAATTCACAAATTCTCACCCACTTTCAAATCACAAACTTCTCACCCACTTTCAAATCACAAATTTCTCACCCACTGTCAAATCGCAAATTCTCACCCACTGTCAAATCACAAATTTCTCACCCACTTTCAAATCACAAACTTCTCACCCACTGTCAAATCACAAATTTCTCACCCACCTTCAATTCACAAATTCTCACCCACTTTCAAATCACAAATTTCTCACCCACTTTCGTTCTTCACCCACTCTCAAATCAGAATTTATCTTATAAATAAAGCCACTGATCTTTAACGTATTATTACTTGTAGTCCGTCAAAGTCAGTTGGATTCCAAGTGAAAAACTCATCTAGCCAACTCATATGGATCCAAACCAGAACATCAAGCATCTCATTTCTCATGTCAATGGTGAGAATTTGAAGAGCGCTGAAGCCAAACGTTATAGTTGTAATGTTGGTGTGTGTTCGCACGGGTCGGACGCCCGGGTCGTAATTAGAGTTGAATAGTTTTCTCAACAAAAGATGAGATGCAGAATCCATTACTGTTGTAATCCGAATAAAACTTATGCTTAGAAGGAACAGTTTAACGAAAACCGAAGCCATGTTCAGTCGCTTATAGCTATTAGTTGAAGTAATTTCTGCTCTAGCACGTATTTGGTGTGCTAACAGACCTAAAATATTATGTTCATTAGTCAAACAGTATCCGATGTCAGCACAAGGCAAAATTTGCCCATCTAGCACTTCGAAATTGAAGAAAATTGTTAAAACTAAACAGATTTTAATGGGTAAAAGACCGTCTGGTAATCAGAATTGACTTGGCGCTGTCTTGTCCAGTTTGTATGTATGTTCAACCCAGTTCTTGTTGCTTTGGTTTGTATGCCTTCGCTTTTGCCAGCTGTTGCTTATGTTAGGTGCCACAGCGGCAGAAGTCTGGCATGGCCATGGTACAAGAATGGATGGGTGTTGTCCTACACTGTACATATGTATGTCAGTTTTCAGCTGGTTTGGTGGAGCTCTGCTGATGAGCCCGGACCACCAAGCCTGATTTTCAGGTCCAGAGCTTACCGGGTGAAACCTGGAAATCCCAGTCAATGAGTGGATCAGTTTCCTAGCAGACATACATGTACTAGGGGGGGGGAGGGTTTGGGGGGTTACCCCCCCCCCGCTGGAAAGGCCAAACCCCCATCACCCCCACACCCCCCCCCCCCCGAGACAGGTTAAGGGACCCCTCCCCCTGACCAAAAAATACAAGTACTAGTAGTGGCTCCAGTATTAACAAACTGTGTCAGAAATCACTAATTTTTAGCCTAAAATTCACTTGAAAAGCCTTTGGAAACCGAATTTGGCGTTTCCACTGCTGATATTTAAGAAAAATCGGTGTTTTTGTAAGCTCTTTTTGTCATTTTTTGCTTGTTTTTAGCTTTAAAACGCTATTTGGCAGCTTAAAATAGCGATTTTTAGCGTCCTTACTGAGAAAAACGTGCTAAAAACGCATTTCTAGGCGTTTTGGAGCTTTTTGAAATTTTGAACCGCCCCCCTGGGCGAAACCCCCTCGACCCCCCACCTGAGGAAAAAACCCCCCCTACCCCCCTCCCCCCAGGTTGGCCCGGAGCTGTTACATGTATGCTAGCAGATGGGACCATGTAAAGTCCCTATGTATGGAAATTGTGAAGCTATGTTTGGCGTTCAATCGTTGTTTATATCCTCAAACAGTACGTTGAGGGTTCTTGTAGTGAGATGTGGATAGTGATACATCTTCTGCTTGAACCTGATATGACTGAAGAGGTTGATCTATTGTATGTGATGCTGTTTTAGGTACAGGGATGCCAATAACTTGCAGTTAAAAACTATAGGCTTTTTTCACTGAGTCAATACAGAGTAGAAAGACTAGATAAAAAGTACTTTTGCACATATACAGGCAATTTAACAATAACGCTTACAAAACGCGCACTGCAATAACGATGTGCTACCCGAAAGGGTAACTATTAAACGCTGACATATCAAATCAAAACTATAATTGGGCAGTGGTTAAAGTGACAAACCGGACTCCCGTTTTTGTTACATCGCGCTTTCCTAATCGTAAATCAAGTTTAACCTTAATTAACAGACTAACGACGGTCTTGTCAAAAGGTCAGGATAGTCGGTCGACTCAATTGTAAACCCAATTTCGTCTGTAGTACACAACATTGTCGAATTATTTATAGTAAATATGGTGCGCCTACATTTTATCCCGATCGCAATTCTTTTCCGTTCAGGTAAAAATCTGTTAAAAGTCTTATAACTCTACTAGCTTAACCGTACCTATGTGTGTAGCTAATAAGGACAAACCTTGCTTACTCCAGCCACTGAGACAGTTTGTTTAGGTACCACCTACCGAGATGTTACATTATGTTTGTTTTTAGCTCTTAAAGCCGCAATTTTGCCGCAAAAATTGAGTATATTTTACGTACCAGCATATTTTACCCCACGTTGTAGGCAAAACTCTTCCCCCACACGCCACTTTGGGGCCGTCCGTAAACGACGTCGTTCCAAAATACCGATTTTTCGGACCCCCTCCCCCCAAAATCGCGTTGCGTCGTTTCATGGGGACCCCTCCCCCAAGGCGACGTCGTTTTCGGTTTACGCCCCCCCCCCATAAAAAGGCAGTACATATAATGTACAGTACTGTCACGTTTTCTTATTACCATTCAGTGAATTGAATAAATCCCTACAACCACTCTGGGAAGCTTTTCTATATGTAGAAACGTTTGACAGAATGTGCATAAATCGAAAATAATGCAATTCAAGTATCCTAGAAATCCGAAAAAAGCGACATCGTGTTTGGCTAACCCCCTCCCCCTCCTGGTGCCTTGTCTATCGTCGCATTTCAGCCGACCCCCCTCCCCCCCTCTGGGACGACGTCGTTTATGGACGGCCCCTTTGTGCAATACACAGGTCCGGGCCGGGGAATGTGGCATACATGTAACAGGGGGCCGGCGACCCCCCCCCGACCCTCATCTGTCCCCCGCCCGAGACCAATTTTCTGGTGGTAAGTAATTTTTTAGCAAATTTTTGTGATTTTTCGAATTTCAGACACCAAAATTGCTAAAGCAGCAATTTGGGGCCGTCTATAAACGACGTCGTTCCAAAATCCCGCTTTTTCGGACCCCCCTCCCCCCAAAATCGCCTTGCGTCGCTCCTGAGGACCCCCTCCCCCTAGGCGACGTCGTTTTCTGTTTACCCCCATCCCCCGATAAAAGTGCAGTACATGCAGTGCTGTCATTTTTTCTTGTTGCCATACCGTACAATGAATTGAATAGATCCCTTCAGCCACTCTGGGAAGCTTTTTTGAATGTAGAAATCTTTGACAGAACGTACATAAATCGAAAATAATACATTCAAGTTCCCCAAAATTCCGAAAAAAGCGACGTCGTTTTTTGCTAACCCCCTTCCCTCCTGGTACGTCGTCTATCGTCGCATTTCAGCCTCCCCCTCTCCCCCCTCTGGAACGACGTCGTTTATGGACGGCCCCTTTCTAGCTGTCTTTGAGCCCAAATTACAGTAGCTATATTTGAGTGTTTTTAGTGCCTACCTTCCCTCAATAGAATTTTGGCTCAGTACAGTTGGTGTAGTGGTTTAGGCCGCAAAGCCACTGTGCGCGACGTCGTGCGTTGATTATATCGGCGTGGCAAGTTTCTTGCCGTAAAGAGTTGGTGGTTGGCACAAAGCCCAACACAGGCCACCGAAAGCTGGTGACAGCGAGTAGGTAAATGGGAACCGACTGGAGCTGCCTAAGCACCTAAAGCTACTATACCCCTTTAAATCACAGGTACAGCTGTACTCCATATGGAGTACTCCCAGAGTCGTTTCTATGTGTCGAAAAAAATTTAGAAAGGGTCCTGAAAATTTGTCTAAGTGTGGAAATCGTGCGACACTTAATGACCCTGTATGTGTCGGAAAATTCGAGGCTTAGAAGTGTCGAGATTATTAAGTGTGGAAATATATATGATTTCAGACAGACAAATACAGTCGTGCTCCGTAGTTTGCGCCATGATTTACTTGTACTAGTACACAAAAGATTAAAATTTAGCTAATAGCTAAGTTGTCACCGGCGGTAGACGGATATATGAAGAAAGTTTCTTATCTTCTACCCGTTTCCGACACTTCCAACTGCTTTTTGCTTTTGCTTTATGTGTGAAGTCAATTCCTCGTGGAAAGTTTCACGACACTTCTCAAAAAGGTCGGAAACGACTCTGGGACATCGTTTCTTCACACTTTTTAAGTGTCCACCTGCGGGGAGTAAAATGGACACATAGATTAGGGCCGTAATTTAAAGGGATACGTAGCAACCAACACATGTGTTGGGGGACATAAGGAACGGGGACAGCTACACTGAGACCCGCCCAGACTGACACAGAGAATGTGTTTAGGCAAGTAGCGAAGGAAGGGCAGGATGATATGGGTGTGGGTGATGGGCCCGCAGCGTGGCCTAACGCAGGGGTTACGACGGCCCGCCCGCCATCCACGCTTTATGTTAAGAAGTGCAAGCGGTAATTAATTTCAGTTCTGGCCCCAGTTCCATACAGGATCAGAGACCTTCTCCAAGAAGCAGGGGCATTGTCGGTGTCAAAGCGAACTGGCCAATTCGTTCCTGGAATATACGTTCCCGGAAATAAACCGCTAGCCTTACCGCAATCCATAACTGGCCTAGCCCTCCCCGGCCAAACCAGACACTTCGATAGAAGAGTACCCTTCAATCCGTTTTCACACCAAGTCAGCACAAGTTTTCTGGCGGATTCCGGTGACTCGGTCGGTTTCGGCATCGGTATACACGGTCTGAATATACTGAACCTCGACGTCAAGCGGTTGTACCCGTTCTATGCAAATTCGCGCCAAATTCAAACCAACGGTCAATACCTGCCGTTTACGTACGGCCTGGCTGGAGGAATAGAGCACGACTTTACGAAGAAATTCCGCGGTGTTGCCGGCAAATTGGACATTCCGTTGTTGGGAGTGAACGAGATCTTTGATCTCAGCGGCAATCTGCTTCAAAAGTCGGAAGGAAGGTCATCCAGTAGAGGTGCTCTGGATTTTCCCATACCTACTACACCGTTTAGATTTCCTTTGAGTGGAAAGCTGGCTAGAACTTCGGATGACTTCTATGTTAATTGGGGGCACCATTTGCCCAATTTGAATCTGCACAACATTCCCAGGTCCTATATTCTTAACCAGCTAGCAGCTGGAAGGGAAGCAAATCCTAGCTATGTTGGGTAGAGCTTTTACTTGCTTTTCGATTGATCCCTTCTTTTTGCTGCCATTATCGCAAATTTTGACCAAATTGCCTGAAATTTGAAACATAAGTGCTAAAATAGGGTTTATTTTGTGTGTTAAAAATTGGTGAATCAGGCTAGTCCCAATCGTGAGAAATCGACGAATATGTGAAGTTTGTTAATTTCAATGCCTAAAGCGTATTCTACTTAAGCTTGTAATCTCTGAAAACAGCTCCGTTTGAATCCAAATCCATTTCAAATTGACAAAACATGAGCTACAGTATCAAACACGCTGGGGGCCGGTCTTCGTGAAATTAAGAACAGCCGCCCTATTTTCCGCCATTGTTTTTTCAGAGGAAAAAAATAAACGACGAAGATAGCGAACATAAAAAATGCAAAAGAACAAGCAGAATACGTATTTTAGGAAGGCGACGTATTACCTTAGGAATCCATTGAAGCTTAGCTGCTCTTATTACCTAACCACTCCTTTCTCTCTCTCCCACTCTGCAGTGCTGGCGCCGACCGAAGTGAAGAAACGAATAAAAATAATATAAAGAAGAGTTGTTAGCCAGCTTAGCACCTTCCACGCACAAAATGACTGTGTGTATTATGCAAACGCAATAATTTCTTCCTCAACCGGCTCGATTCCTCTGATTGAATCCGATAAAAAATATTTTTCTTTTTTGTCTTTATTTTTCTCTCCAGCATTGAGCGCTGCGTAAGATCGGCGGCGTAGTTTACGTAGCTTACCGTAGTTTACGTGGCCTTATCTTTCGCGTTGAGATAATAAACCATGATGGCCCACCAAACGATCAAAGACAGAGTGGCGTTCAGAGATTACAAGCTTTGCGCACATGGGCTTTACAAAAATAGCCCTAAATGGAGACTTTTCTTTTTGCTGTCATTTACGCAAATTTTCAACAAATGATCTGAAATTTGCAGAAACTCTTCAGAACTGTAGGATATTTTATGTGTTAAAATTTCATGCGTTGAGATTGACACAGTCCTGAGAAAATTAGGAATTCCTGAACATCCGCTTCTTTGAATGAGCAGAACAGAAAAATAGGTCATTCATTAGAATAATCCTTTTTTCTCAAAACCATGTTATTCTCAATGCATGAAATTTTAACACAAATTATCCCACAGTTTTGAAGAGTTTCTGTAAATTTCAATTCATTTGGCGAAAATTTGCGGAAACTCTTCAAAACTGATGAGATGAACTGATGTTTAAAAATTTCATTACGTGGAATTTCAACATGGTTTTGAAAGAAGGATTATTTTCTGAATTGACCCTTGACACTACTGTTCCTGCTCATTTAACCAAAGAAACGGGATGTTCAGGAATTCCTAATCTCAGGACAAAAATCTCAGCAATGCTCAACATCATTGGCTTACCCTCCCTGCAGTTCTGAGTTTCATGCAAAAATTTCAAGATGCATTTTTGTTAAAAAACCGGTAAATGACAAGCAAAACGGAAAAATAAAAGTCTTCCCATTCTAGAAGCTATTTTGTAAAGAGACGAGATGTGCGGGAAGCTTCTTGACTCTTCTGAACACCACTTCCTGAAATTGAACATATTAACCCCCAGCATGCCTTATTATCTCAACGCTAAATTTTTTTTTTTTTTTTTTTAAGTATGCTCCATGCGATCTTCGCCGCCGACATCTTTTGATGCGCTCCAATACTGGAAGAAAAACAAAAGACCCAAAAAAAAAAAAATTTTTATCGAGATGTGATCAGAAGGAATTAATAAAATTGAAAAATTGAAGAAAATATTGCGTTAAAATCCTACAAAAAGTCCCAAAAAAAACTGAAAATTTCTAAGATGCATAACAACTCTTCTTTTTATTATTTTTATTCGTTTCTTCCTTTTGGATTTTACACTTTTTTAGATGGGAGAGAGAGGGGTTTTTTTTAAAAATGAGAAGCGAAGCCCCAATGGATTTCTAAGCTCTTCCATCGCCTCACTAAAATACGTATTCTGCTGTTCTTTTGACATGTTCGCTATCTAAATCGTTTATTTTTTCCTCATGGCATTGGGACGGCTGTTCTTGAGCTCGTTCCCCCAGCTTTGTCCCTCTTCCAGCTGTGTTTGTCGGGCAGGCAGGTTGGACAAAAAAAAACAGGCTGTTTCAGGAGATTGCAGCCGTGGCTGCGCGTGAAATTATTTGGGCGATTTGAGACTTGCTGATTCTGGTACAGCACACAAGAAGCAAACCTGACTTTAGCACTTATGTTTCCAGATTTCAGGCAATTTGGTAGAAATTTGCGATATAATGGCAGCAAAGAAGGCAATCGAAAGCAAGCAAGCTTGGCATAGCTAGGATTTGCCCGCTCCAGCTGCTAGCTGGTATTGCAGATTCAAATTGAGGCAAGTAGTATAGTCATCCGAAGTTCTAGCCAACTTCCACTCCAATCTGGCACAGTGACAGTACCAGAACATGGGAAAATCAGCACGGATTCCTTCCGACTTTGAGCTTGCCCACTGAATTTCAAAAGATGGATTCACTTCCAACAACAGGTGTCCACACCGGCAACACTGGCAAAGTGTTTGCTCTCACCCATGCAGGTATTGATACGTTGGTTTGAATTTGGCCGCAGAGCCAGAACCCTTTTGGCTCGCAGTGCGTCGAGGTTCAGTATTCAGACCGTGTACCGATGCCGAAACCGGAATCCTCCGAAAACTGATGTGGAGAGCTGGATTCGAAGTGTCCTGGTTTGGCCGAAGGCTAGGCCAGTTATGGACATTCTCAGACCGGGTATTCCAGGAACAGATGACCCGGTTCACCCCTAGCATGCGGAGAAGATTCTGATCCCAGCATGGGGCTGAAGTCAAAACGAATTGGTACCGCTTGCACTTTCTTAACATAAAGCGTGGATGACAGGCAGGGCCATTTGGTATCACCCACACCCTCCTTACTTACAAACACATTCTCTGTGTTGGGCAATTTCTCAGCGTCCCCCGCCACCGTAACACATGTGTTGCCGTATCCCACAAATTGCATTAATCCTATGTTGATCCATTTTTAGTGAAACGATATTTGGTGCTTTTGAAATTGATGGAAACTCCACGTGGCTCGCACATAAAGCAAAAAGCAGTTGAAAGTGTCGGAAAACTGAAACCGGAAAAATAAGAAACTTTCTTCTATATCCGTCTACCGCCGATATTCTTTAACAAATTTTTAATTTTTTAAATTAAATCATGAAAAAAAAGCCGGGTACGACTGCTCGATGCGAAATCATATATATTCGACTAAACCTCGAACCGACTGCAAATTCGTGGGGTGCTCCGACTCGGGACCCGTATTTTTTTCGACACGAAACGACTCTGAAACGCGCTATGAAAGACTACGAGCAACACTTACTGTGCGGGGAACATTATACTTTTCGGTGGCCTAATGTTGAGCTTGTGCCAACCGCCGCGACGCGCGCCGATGCGACGTCGCGCACGAATTTGACTTTGCGGCCTAAACCCTTGCACCAACGCGAGCCAAAATTCTATTGGCGGAAGGTACTAAAAACACTCAAATACCAACATTTGAATAAAAACAACTAGAAGAGACTGGGTACCATGGGGGGGGAATGCGGCGGAGACGGTAGGGGGGGAAAGGGGGCCAGCAAAAAACGACGTCTTTTTTTAATTATTATTATTTTCGATTTATACGTTCTGATGGAATTTCTACAGTGAGATCTATTCAATTCTGTACGGTACAACCAACAGAAAAAAATGACGGCGCCTACACTTTTTGATAATTAGGCCAAAACGACGTCGCCTGATGAGTTTTGGAACGTCGTTTATAGACGGCCTAAATTGCTGCTTTAGCAATTTTGGTGTCTGAAATCGAAAAATCACAGAATACTTACCACCAGAAAATTGGTCTCTCGAGACGGAGAAACATTAAAATTTTGTTGCTCCAATTGCCGGGCCATTGCAAGGAAGCCGTCCGTCGTCTGAAGAGGAGAGCTATGCGACGACGAACTTCGGGAGGGGAGAGTAGCGTTTCTGATTACTTGAATTGCGCATTGTCGATTTATGCACATTCTGTCAAACGTTTCAATATGCTCCCAGAGAATGATTGTGAGCAATTCGCTGAATGATAAGAAACGTGACATTTACTGTACCGTATATACTTACCTATGAGGGAAACGTGGCTGAAATTCCTGAAACGGGGAGAAATTCGAAAAAAATCGGTAGGTGACGTCGTTTTGGCGTTATTGAGGAAAATTTTGCCTACAACGTGGTGCATCTGCTGGTACGTAAAATACTCAATTTTGCGACACTAAAATTACGGAAAAAGCTAAAAACAAACATGGCTCAAACATCACGGCCGGAACCTAAACAAACTGTCTCGAATAATGAGAATGAAAAGGTTTGTCAACAACTTACTGTAAGAACAGTTGCTGTAGAGACTTTTTGATTTTACCTGAACGGAAAATCGAGATAAACACCATATTTACTATAAATAATTCGACAATGTTGCGACACGAGACGAAATTGGGTTCTGTCGACCGACAACCTTTAGACAAATTAAAGGTTAAACTGATTTATTGGGAAGCGCGATGCTCCGATTTGTCTAACCACTGCCCAATTTTGGAGACGCCCGCCTTTCGGGCAGTGTTGCAGTGCGCACTTTGTAAGCGTTATTGTTAAATTGCTAATGTGCAAAAGTACTTTTTTTAGTCTTCCACTTTCTGTAATTTGACTCATTTAACTGCAAATTATTGTCTAAAACATCATCACATTTTAGCCATAA